>JAXGFW010000303.1:0-28000 GCA_034376525.1 Nicotiana benthamiana | reverse complement strand
ATCTTCCTCATCCTCCCTGCTTACCTAATTGATTGTGCCTAGGAGGTTAGTAGTGACACCAATCACTGCTTTTAGTATTTTCTCTCCTTTTCCTACCATGATTAGCTTGTACAGACAAGGAATGAAAAGGTCTTGTTGTTGCTTTTTTAGATCTAGAAGAAACTAACTTTTTAACTAGGACCTCCGTGCAGACGGCACCAAATTATTTGACAAAAAAGTGTTAACCCTCTTTTTAGTTAAACCAATTTAATGAATGGTTAAGAGGTGAATCCAAGTTAAAAGTAATAAATCCTAGATGCGAAATTTAACAACTTAGATGGTGTGAACTGCCTTCTAATCAATAAATGCCGAGTTAATGCTCAATGATTAGATATAATATGAGAGTAATTGAATGCAATAAATATGGTAAATGGAATTTAATGTAATAGAAGCAATAAGTCACCCAAATATTGAATGAGGCGGATAATTCCTTCTTCAGAGACAACGTGCGATAACATGTAATAGTAGTAAACAATATACTCTCGGATCTTATGAACTAAAAAAAGAATGTTGTATGATAAAATCAAGCAAAAGAAACAAGACAAGCTTTTTTATATATTCTTAATAGTCAACTCTTTTACAAGATGATCTTTTACAGAAGTTTCGAATCCCCCATTTTTGTTCCTTTCTATTCCTATTTATAAGGGATATCCTTAGAAAACCTTTAAAAGGTACAAAATAGGAGAATATTCAATAGAATATTCTTGCTCGCGATCCTAGGAATATTATAACTATTGCATCCGTTTACTCTTTACTCGACCTCGATACGGGTCTCCTTTTAGGCGACTCCTCGCCATTGAACCAGATTCAATTTCGACCTCGACCTTATCCGTTCATCTGCATTTGCTAAATCAGACCTAATTTTGACCCTTACAAAATTAATTCCTAAAGTTTCAAATATAATTTAATGCGATTATTATAGCCCCATAAATATTGACTTGCATCAGGTATTTACATTAAAATTATAAAATTAAATCTTAGTAGGTAAAAACTAAAGTGAGAAAATATCTTGATTAACGATATTAAGTGATAAATATGTGTAACAAAGTACTTATCAGCATTCATTAATTTAATATAAATATAGTGTAAATATCCATAATTAGTATGACGAGACAAAAAGTTAAAAAAGGAAGAGATATTATTAGTACCACTTGGCCTTGAATACAGTTCCTGAGCCCTATGCTTTAAAATATTGAAACGGCGTAGGCGATGACGATATGTGGCAATCAGCATTGACACATGTTACGTCTGTCCAAGAACAAAAGGAAACCGTTATTATATGGAAAAAGAGGTATGAACCTAATATTTTAGTAGAATTTAACTTCTATTCATTGGCTTCTATAAAAAGAAAATTTTAAAAATTACGCTGAGTGTTTTATTTGGTCACTCTCATTTATCTTTACTTAATTTTTTTTAAATTTTTTTAATTTATACTTACTTTTTAAATAAATTCAACTCCCTTGTAATTTTCGTCGTATGTTAAGAAACATCTAATACTTATATTTATATTAGCCAAGGCAATACTTTTTCCTTGTCTTCTAATCATGTAATCAACCAGGGACTGCCACGGTTAGATTTCAAAAATGTTCTCATGTTGAAGTGAACACACCATGTTTACTAGCGAGAAAGTTCACGAGTAGGAGAAAACTACACTTTCAATTCTTAAGATTGTTAGTAAAATTACGTTCGAGATCAGAAAATCAGACAAGTAAAATAATGTTAGTTCAATAAAATAAAACATAAAATAATTTTTGAGCTCACATATTATTTATATGTTTTTATGGAATTTAATTGCATTATTGCTGTCTAAGGTTATGGATTACTTTCTCTCAGGATACAACGGAAAAACGGTGATGTAATACTGGCAATCAAAATTACATGACTTCAGCGAACTCAACAAATAGAGCAAATCACACTTGGCACTTTATTTATTTAAAAAACAATGCAACAACATAGAAAAGAGGGGAGAAGTTCTCAGATTTTCTATATTTGAAAAATGAGGCTAAACCTTTAAATTTATAGACAATGGAAGGGTGAGATGGAGAGGTGCAATCCAACAAGTGTCTTTCCAAAATTCTTTATGATTTAGATACTGTTGATTATTTATATAGTATGTTAGAAAGTTTTTTCAAAAACTTCTGCTTATATAGTGCTGAAATTTTTACAAATGAACCAAATAACTTCATCTATAGAGATGAAGTTTGACAGTTACAATACAAAACAAAAACTTCAACTCTAGAGCTGAAGTTCGTCAGTTATAAAACAACTTCAGCTCTAGAGTTGAAGTTCGCCAGTTACAAAAACAAAGACTTCAGTAATTAGCAAATAGAGAACAAAACTTCACCATTATGCTTAAGTTAAGCAATTAAAAACAAAAACTTCATCGCACTTGGTTCAAGACACTTGCTACTCATGCCAGTCTACTAGAATGTTGATTGCGTGATTGCATTTTCTACTTCAGCCCCATATGCTGAAGTTATGCGAAAAAGTGGGTATGCTTGCATTTTTTTTTTTGCAAAGCGAACACAAGTCAAAACGTGACGCAAAAAACGAATATAGATGAAAATACCCAAAAAATTCACAATCAAATTATATAAAATTTAATCCACTTCAACAGAAAACAGGGTACGGTAATGTACAATAGAGACATTGTAAAAATTAAACAAAGGTGTACATAAGTTTAGTTCACATAACTATACAAACACCTAATACTTTAACATGAGTCAATGTTTCCTATTAATTATTTTACATGCATTTACGGTGAATATGTGTAAGAATTTCGTTTGAACTTTCCAAATTTATTTATTTTAATAACTAGTAGGAGATCCTTAGCATCAATTAAACCTGAAATTCTGGATTAAGTTGGTTTTGTCACAACGTTGAGGATTCAAATACCAGATGGAATTAAAAATAAACATCTCTTAATTGATATCTAATGCCATAGTTCCTCAGTTTTCATTCTAATAAAATAGTTAGAACCCACGGTATTTAAATTATGAATTTGTCATTGAATTTGGCATAGCCTAAAGCAAAATCTCTAATTTAATAATCTCATATCAAAGTATGGATGGAGTAATTGGTCTTTCTATATAATTTTGGATAATTCTCACTCGTGAATTAATTTTTTAAGTTGAGCTTGACTCAATGTCTATTTCTATCATGCTAAATCCATTTCAATTCTTGATTTATCCGCTGGCAATCCTCGACTGTTCGTATTCTTACATCCAGAGGTGAGTTAAAATTCAAAACATATGAATTCAAGATTTTTGTCATTTCAATAAATAGATTTTAAAGTAATGATATATATATATATATATATATATATATATATATATATATAATTAATTAATTTTTTAAGTTAAATATATAGTTAAAGCAAAATTATTGGATTCGATTGAATTTATAATTTAATGACTAGTCCCACTCTTGCTCACATTGGATGATGATGGAGTTATAAATTGGTTTCTTATATGATTTTGGACGATCTAATTTACTTATAAGAAATTAGCATCAATTGAAATTCCATGAGTATTTAAATCAAACTAGCTTCTCGAAAATTACAGTTCTCTTGATAGACTAATGTCAATTTAAAATATTAATTTATATATAAAAAAATTAAAGAGTGAAGAAGTCATAACGGCCGTTTGAAAGCTAATTCATATATGTTGACAGTTGGACCCTGACCCTTAAGTGCTTCTAAAGAACTAAAGAAGATTCCTTCCAGTTCTCTAATTAAAATATTTCTTGAGGTCCATTCACCTACATTTCGTCCCACCTTAATCAATATACGCTTCCCGTTTTTCCAAGATATAGATTTCGGTGATCTTTCCATCTGTCTACTTTTGAATGTATATTGGTTAAAATGTTCAAACGTGTAACTCGGGTTACAGCTCAAAAGAATTTATTTATGCAATATGTTAGTATTAGCATGCAGGGAATTAGCAGCGGTATTAGGGGTATGCATAATTTTAACAAATTCGAAATATAAATCGAAATTTAACTTTTTTTTATTTTTGGTTTGGATTTTCGGATAACAGATTAAATTTTAAATTTAATTTTTATTTTTTTTGGATTTCAGATTGAATATTAAATTTGGTACTTTAAATTGTTGGATATTTGAAAATTTAAAAATTTTATATTTTATATTTATTCCATTATCTATATGCTAATAGTAATAAGTTCAATACCCTACCCATTATATATTATCTCATATATTCAATATTAATTATTAAGTTACTGTTAGAATATGTTCTATTTGGACATGGTTCTACTAATGCTTTTTCTTATCGCCCGTATTAATGTCTCTATTGCATTTCTTTCTTTATAATAATTTCATTACTTGAATACTTTAGTTGGATGATTGCGGTGAGGATGGGGATCTTTTCAGGAAATTTGACATAAGTACTTTATTTGGATATTCATTTTTATAAAAAGAAGAAACATCTCAACGTATAAGCTCAAATCGAAAATCCAAATATCCAAAACAATTAATTCGAAACCGAACTAAAAAAATCCGGTCCAATCCAAGCTTATTTGGATTGTTATATTTTCAATCTAAAAAATTGAAAATTCAAACCGAAATTTTCATATTCAATTTGAGCTATCCGACTGCCCATCCCTAAATTGAACGGAGTTCATCTGAATCAGTTTTATTGAAAATTAAATTGTATATATGAATTTAATATTTATATATATATATATATACATATTTGATGTCAAATCTCATCAATTTCGTTACGTATTTATTTATTTTATTTTATTTTAAATTCACTCGACGAAAACCCTGCATGCGACGCTGTTAGTATATATTTATGTGTGAACACGTGATGAACAACCAGAAGCCAACTAAGAGCGGCAGTTCAAATTAGTAATCTGTGTACAACGGTTGTGATAAATAAAAGTACTTCTTCCTCTACTTCAATTTAAATGACATATTTTGTTAATTAATACATTAAAAATGATATATAGAATACAAATTAGTATATTTGTGTTTGCTACTTAAGCTTTTAGAATAGCATGATTCAATTTTTTTAATTAATTTTAAACTTTATATTAAAACAAACTATATCATCTAAATTGAAACGGACGGATAATACTCTATTATTAAGATTTTTGCTTGGACAAAGTTGTCAGCAAATGCAAATAGATAAGCAATTTCGTTTGGTACTAATTGGATTATATGATAGGAGCGATGGAGCCCAGCCCAATCAGCTGTGAACACAAACCTCATGAATCAATAGGCCCAAAGTTGTTGTATTTCCAACCCAACAGAAGATAACAATAAGGCATATGGCTGAAATTATGTCATATCTTGTTGTTACCTGGTTGCCCAGAACTATGAAATTTAACAAATTTGTACGATAATCTCCACAAAAGGTTAAGTGAATTCATCAAAGTCATTATTATAATTGACAAGCCATTCTCTCCTGCAACAGACCTCGCTGAATTTAACACATCACAGTCGGAGTAACAAAGTATGAAAAATATGTTGTTATAAAATCTAGGCCACTATATTGTTTCATCTATTTTTCCAGAAAAGAGGCTGAACAAAGCCCTATTTCAGTATCTCAACATTCCCTCTTTCTCTTGTTTTGTGTTTTCTTGTATTTTTTACCAGTACCGAGTGGAAAATTAATAAATGAATTTTCAGAAACCACTATTGTTTACTGACTATTAACTATATACATAATTTGTTTCTATAACTACTATTTAGTTGTTACACGATTGTAATTGCTATAGAATTCACCTAAAAAGATAGGAGAGTCCAGTTGTGTTGTGCTACTATGTTTATGAAATACCCTATTCATACCCTATAGTTACCTTCGGTCCTAAATATCAACTGCTTTGATAGAATAAACTTGTTCAAAGTATTTGAGGTTTTTTAAAAAAAGAAAATATTTATTCTTTTACCTCAAAATTACTCTTATTATTTTAGTTAGTGAAATGTAATTAAGTGATATTTGAAGAGAATTAAGATGAATCCTCTCGTGACTAAGAGCCAGTTTGGCTTAGTTGATTTAGAGTAGCTGATAAGCATTAGGTGTTGAAAAACACTTTTAAGTGTTGAAGCTGATTTAAAAAACAAGCAGTTATGTGTTTGGATAAAAGTGCTGAAATTAATAATATGCAACTGAAGTATTGGGTATACAAAGAGTTTTATTCTAAAAAGAAATATTTTAGGGATAGAATAGTAAATATTTAGGTCAAACCTAAAGTGCTTATAAGCTAAAATTTGATAAGTTGGGAAGACCAACTTATGGCTTTTTGTCTTATAAGCACTTAACTTATAAGCACTTTTAATGTTACCAAATGCGCAAATAAACCAAAAAATATTTATAAGCCAGTTTGACCAATTTATAAGCGTCAAACACTCTCTAAGCCTGCAAAATGACGTTTATGAGGAATGTCTATACATTTAGAAATTTTATATTCTATAACAAACTATTATACCCTATAGTAGAATAATTTTAAATATTATTATTACTTATAGCTAACTTTTCTATTTATAGAAAAATAGACCTATTATGTTCTCTTTCTCCGAGCAGAAAGGAACAAATCGTGAATTCAATACCACCATGACTTCTCGAGCAGGTAAAAACTCTTCCATCCTCCGATTAATTTCCATCTCGATTCACATAGTACTAACATGGTGAAATTTGAAACGCAGGTCATAGCTACCAATTTGATTGTCCCTCAAATCAACCTCTGGAACCAACTATTGTTGTTCTGTTATGCCGCCAAAAATTCCATATTATTCCCCAAGATGTTGACAGGAGGCGATCAAATTCAACTTCTAGTTACGAGAATTTTCTCCCTGTTAAAAGAATAAGTAGGAATTGTTCTCTTTCTACCAGAGGAAGAACAATGGGCAATAAAGCAACCATACAATTTCACTTTATAGTTTATATTCATTAATTCTAAACTATTTATCGTTTAATGTTCGGATCAAACTTTTATACCCACAGGATCATCTTTCTTTCTTCCATCCAGTTTATGCCCAAAATCAAAGAATTCTCCCCATTGCACAAGAAAATGACGAATACCACTATGTGTCTCGACAAGCTCTGTTCTATAGGCTCGTCCGACTCCCCGAGACTCGATAAAAGTGATTCATCCCTACCCTTTTCCCTCTTTCTTTTTTAACACTCTTCATTCGATTTCTGAGTGCATAAGGGTTTTTTCAGCGCAAAACATAATGTAGTAAAAAGAGAACATCAGTAAAGAAGGTTAAGAGAATATAAAGTGATAAACAGAAACGGAGTATATAGTAATATAACAGATTTACAGTTGAACCTTACCAACTTGTGTTGATATATACCGAACTCCTGATGAGACCGGTTCCCTACATATAAATCAGGGGTCATATAGAAGTAACAGATTGTTTTTTCCGCGGGGGAAAATGAATGATAATTTTTTGTAAAGAAAGAATGATAGTTAAGGTGAAGAACATAATCCTATTATATATAAAGGGATTTTTACATATGTATATCATATAGCAAACCTTATTACCAACCATGTTTAAGATTTGTGTTTATTATATTTAAGCATACCAAGTTTCAATTTATGTACCATAATTCAAATTAAGGGTATAGTTCTTTCATTTATTCTAGGCATGATTTTAGGAGCATATATTCCTTTTTTTTTTTTTCCCCTCTTCTCTTTCCTAGTATGTGTACATGTGAAGCTCAAGATTCACAAAGGTACGTCTTCAAGAAAATATTAAACAAAAAAAAAAGGTAAAATGAATGCGAAAGTTGATATCTTTTTTAGAAAATGCTCCCTCTTTGATAATACGCATTAAAGAGATCATGAAAGACTCGTGTTTGCATTCATCGGTATAACAAATCAAACAAAATTATCTTTTCTCCCAAAAGAAGCTCCTTTAGCACAAATATACTACGTAATATTTTAGAACTGACTTGCACACTTAATCTCCACATCTTAAGGAAATTCTTTCTTTTAATTGTTGGATTCCAGAGTAATTCATGTATGACCAGCTTTCCTTGGTTGATTATCTTTGATGACTAAAAAAATTGTACTCTCTTCTTCTTCTTTTTATAAACATGGTGTTTGAATCAAATTCTGCACACCTCAACTATGGTACTTTCAATTGTAGCATAATTGACATTTTCGACATAATTGTAGAAAACTTGTAGAAGTTTTAGTCTTCCCAATCTACAATTTATCTACAAATTATCTACATTTTATCTATAATTCTACAATTTAACTACAATTTCTGGAAAAATATGTTTTCTTCTTCTTCGACGAGTTTCAACATGAAATTCAGTCAAAACCAAGTCTAATCTTCACCAAAACCCCTCAAAATTGAGATATAAACTCCTAAACATATTTCGAATTATTTACAACAACACCCAATCCAAGGGATTTTCAATTGTAGCATAATTGGTATTTTCGACATAATTGTAGAAGACTTGTAGAAGTTTTAGTCTTCCCAATCTACAATTTATCTACAACTTATCTACAATTTATCTACAATTCTACAATTTAACTATAATTTCTGAAAAAATATGTCTTCTTCTTCTTCGACGAGTTTCAATTTGAAATTCAGTCAAAACCAAGTCTAATCTTCACCAAAACCCCTCAAAATTGAGATATAAACTCCTAAACATATTTTGAATTATTTACAACAATACCCAATCCAAACAAATAATGTTTTTTGAAAATCCAAATTTGGATTCAAAGCTTTCAAGCTTTTTAATGGCTATCAATGGTGGAAAATATATGGAAAAGGAGAGAATCACGCTGGTTTATGATTTTGTTCCATTTTCAAACTCGAATTTAATTGTGACAGAATCACATTATTTCTAATAGCTACAAAAGGGGCGCTATTTTAGGATAGAATTCAGCTATTTTTGGTTTGGTACGATTTTTATAAACAAAACATGGTATAGGCGGATAAATACCAAATCATACATAATTTTAGTAATAAAGTTTGCCATATGATATAGATATGTAAAACTCCCATATATAAATCATCTCCGAACTCCTCATGCAACCAGCATGTAGGCCTCGGCCGGTTCCACAGGGCCCAATGGGTCAAACGGACCCCAAGGATTATTTTTAATTTTTTTTAGAAAAAATGATCAACGGTTAAAATTTTAAAATAGGATTATGTTCTAGCCGTCAAAATTCAACCGTTTGGCACTTTAAAAAATATTCTAAATTTTATTTTAATCCCAAACTTTTTAAATTATACTTTTTTCCAATTCTCAACTTAAATATCCCTCATTCTTTCATTTTTACTCACAAATTCATCAATATCTCTCATTTCTCAAACTCAAATTGAAGTATTCAAGTTATCAAGTCTTCACTCATCTCTCATTTCTCAAACTCAAATTCTTAATTCAAGTTAAATCATGCCCGGTAATTCCAGATTGCACCAATTTATTTTGGAACACTTTAATGTGATAGAAGAAAATGAAGAAGTTTACATAATAAAGTACAAGAACTGTGGTCGAGTCTACACTCGTTGTCGAAAGGAGGGCACGAGCTCATTAAGGAGGCAAATAAAGAGTTGTCTTGCGCGCCCTTCAGACATTCGTATATAAGATTTTAAGTTGATTTGAGACAACTTGTGTTATTTTAAAATTATTAGACGTATTATGCTTAATGTTCTAGTTTGTTAGATTAATTTGAAGTATTATGTTGAAGGTATTGAACTTTAATTTGAAGTATTAAATATAAACTTTAATTTGAACTATATCTATAGCTTACACACACACACATACACAAATACGCAAGGGATAAATTGCAAAACACACACTATATATATATATATATATATATATATATATATATATATATATATAGATATATATATATATATATATATATATATATATATATATATATATATATATATATATATATATATATATATATATATATATATATACACACACACACACACACACACATACATATATATGAGACAATATATTACGTAAGGCAATATATAATTATATATATACATAATACACCCTTATATATACATACTATATATATATATATAGAGTTTACAAGAAAGTGTCTTAGACAAAAAAACTAAAAAAAATAGTCCGAAACGAAAAAAGTCTGTTAGGCCCACGGGCCCGGCCCATTTAGCCCCAAACCATGTGGGCTTAGGACCACCGTGGGCCGGTTCCACACATTGGGACCGTGAAGCCAGGTACCGCCTCAGCCCGACCCGCCTAAAGCCTAGGCCCGCTTGGCCCGAGCCCGGACCACAACGCAGCTTTATTTCCGTCCTCGATTGTGACCCTCTTTTCTATATAAACTTATCTATTTACTTGTCATTTCTTGTTTTTCCCCTTTTTTTATTAAGTTTGTCCTTTTGTGTTTGATGAGTGCGAAAAATCGTAATATGGAATTTATATTCTTAAATTTATTTTTCTTTTATGCTAAGAAAGTTATACAAATTACAATTATTGTTTATTACCTTAACCATATTCAAAGTGGGTATTGTTAAATATTGCTTATAGTACTTTCTGGAAGTTCATACGGAAATTTGATAGCAGTTGGAGCTGATTTGAGGTGATTGAGATTGAAATTTTCAGTTGAAAATCGAAGAATACAGCTATAATATACCACTACAGTATACATTATGTTGTAGGAGTATATAGCTATACTGCAACAATATACTATGCTGCAACATTATATTATAATAATCGAAGGAAAACATAGTTACCTAACAATATACCACTACAGTATACAATATACTATAGGAGTATATAGTTATACTGCAACAATATAATATTATAATATACAATATATTATTATAGTATACTGTAATAATATGCAATATACTATAACATTATGATATCATAGTATATAATACACTATATTAATATATTTATTAATTTGCTTTAAGCTTTTACTCAGCGTGAATAGCAAACTGAAAATACAAAAAAATATATATGTTATAGTGATATATAATGTAACGGTATACTCTTACAATTATATCCTTTTATAATTTTTTGAAATTATTATTGACAACTGATATTATTTCAGTTTAATAATTGAATTAAATTCTTTTAATTCTTTGCATGCAATTGTATCCCATGTCGATATAACTATATACTATGCTAGTATCATATGTTAGTTAATATTTTTTGATTGTATTAACTATATTTAATTGGTACACAATTTGATTTTTCTTTAATAAAATATAAAAAAGAATAATAAAAATTTATGAAAATAGTAAATGAAATTAGATTATAAAGAGAAAAAAATATAAAAAAAGCTAAATGAAATTAGAAAAGGGAAAAAGAAAAAAAATAAGAAGAAAAGGAGAAAAAAGAAAAGGAAAAAAGAAAGAAAAGAAGCATAGAAATAAAAAGAACTGGAGAATAAAGAAAAAATTCCTCAAAAAATCTACTATGAGTAGGAAATGTAATTAGTTTATGAGTATAAGAAAGCAGGCAAGAATAAATAATTTTGTTTTTATAGGTAACTGTATCAAAATCCCTAAAGCAAAAGAGTATATGAGATCTATTATCAAGTTTCTACTCTTCATATCCTTATTCTAGTTCTTCAACGTTGCTGGTCAATGTTGCTTCTAATCATCATCGGCATCATTATTCACTATTAGCTTATCCTCTCAGGCGGACAAATCTAGCCATGGCTAGAGAAGATTTGAGGGCTGAGTTTTTGTTTGTCTCTATTTTTAGTTTTAATATAATGGTATTTTCGTGGCCAGAAAAAGTCAACTCCAACGAATTTTCTTATTTTCTTTGCTATTTAGTTACATACAATGATATAAATATATTATATTTTTGTATAAGTGCATTATCTTTTTGCGTGTATTTATGTATTGCGAAGATTTGTATTTTTAAATACAACCAATATCACAGTGTTTTATGATTTTTTATTGTTTGAATATAGTCGAATTGAATATGGTGAATTAAATATAATATATAATAATGAACAATGAATATATGTGAATTGAATACAATGTATACAACCATAGTGATATACGCTAATTGATCCTCTTTCCTTTATTAAATGGTCGGACTCCCCTATTTTTAAGGAAAATTTCGATACCATATTCATGAATAAAGTAGCACGAATACGACGAAAACAGTAGCACAAATATAATGAATACAGTCGCACAACTGGATTCCCCTATTCCTTTAGGCGAATTCCGCTATTGTATTCATGAATACAGTAGCGTGACAATAGCGAATACAGTCGCGTAACAACTAAATAATAGCTATAGAAAGTAATTATGTATATCGTAGCTATAGGAAGTTAATAGCCACTAAACAATAGTGGTTTCTGAAAATTCGTCCACGAAATTTTAAAGTCAAAATAACTAGTGTTTGCAAAGTAATTGAAAAATAACCATCACTTGCTCAAGCACGGAAAGTTTTAGCATAATATGCGAGATTATGGAGCTCTTACGTATAAACTTCTAGTATATTATGTTGGAACTCTAGATGATGGAAAGTTCCAACATAATATGCGGGATTATGGAGCTCCTATATACAAATTTTTAGTATGTTATGACGGAACTCCAGCACATTATATAATTTCAGGATATTATGCTATAAGCTCATACATAAATTATTCGAACTCCGCCATTTTATGTTGGAATATTTTCGGATTTTTAACAGTGTTTTTGTTCAAATTTTATCTTTACATAAAAATTACTACATTTTGATCACTTTTGAAATCGTAACTATTTTTAATTATTATTTATAAATCTGACTATTTTTGGATTTCACCTGATTTTAAAAGATGTAGATTATATGGATTTTTACCTCCTATAGCAAATGTCAACACCTTATTTATTTTAAATAAGCACCATTTAAAAAAAGTATATTCTATAGATATCTTTTTAGGTTTATAGCAAAATATTTAATTTTGGTTACCTACTAGACCTAAGTCACTAAATACGACAATCAATTACATTATTTTCTTTCTTTTTTTACTTTGATACATCACATTCTTTTCCTTCATCCCATTAAAATTTTCGCCACCTCCTCCTTTCACCGAATTTATAAACCCACTTCAAAAATTGCTCCGGCTCTCGCATCCGGTTGAGAGACCAGCCTTTTCCGACAATGGGAGCACTCTGAACAGTCTCTGAGACCGGCCTTAGAGCCATCAATTGGTTCGCTGTAACCTTTAATTGACACCTCTGAAGTAGCCATTTTCCTTGTGCTAATTCTCAACACAGATCTCTCATCTTCAAGCACAAATTAGTTATCAACAAAATGAAACTTACTTCTCATTAGCAAGTAATCAAGTGATGTCCTTATCAAAGTCAAACAGAGTGTATAGAATCTTTAAATACAATGAGATACATTCAAATTGCGTATGGAATCATGGTCGGAATCCGATGGGTCGTCGAAGTCTGACGTTTAGAGTTGAGCAATTTGAAGATTTTGTTATTTTTTAAAAGCATTTCAATGTATCTCATTGTACTTCTATGTATTTCATTGTATTCACTATCTTTTTTTTCATTGTAATTGAATATATATCGTTATATTTCATTATATTAAGTGTCTTTTGTCTCATTGTATTTTAATGTATCCTTTTGTATTTTATCTATTTCATTGTATTTTGCGGTTGAGAATCTTTTTTATAACTGAAAAATACAAAATTTATGAGTTATAATTGAGTTTGTTGAGTTATATTTGGAGTCTGTTATGTTAATTGATTCACTTTCCGTTTTAAAAACATTGCAATCCTCTATTTCACGCCGTGAATAAAATCGAATATAATAATCTGTCTAGCTGTAATCCCATGTTTCACTCCATGAATACAGTCAAATACACTCGAATACAATGATTAGCTAGACTTCCCTGATTCACTCCTATTTTTACTTTTGTACTCAGGAATACAATAACTTAAATACATCAAATACATCTTATAATCAACCACATAAAATGTATCTATATCCGTAATATAACAAATAATATTTATAGATGGCTATTACTATTAAAATATAATACTTTATGAAAATTTCTCTAGATTATATAGATCAAAGATAGTACAATAATAACGAAATTACCAATATATTAGTTGGACAAACATATTAAGGCCCAACTATCTAATTAATGTACCCTGACCTGTCAACTACTAGGCTTAGAATTTCTACTCATAATTAGTCCAATTAGTCCAGCTGTGAAAGAACTTTCTCCACGGCCAAGACAACACAACCCCTTGGAAGAGAATTATTCATGGGATTTTTTTCGTTCTTATATAATATTTAAAATTTATTTACTCGTTCAAATAAGGATTACTTACAAATTATATACATTTCATCTTAAAAGGCTCTCAATCTATTATTAATACCTTCAATCAAAGAATTAATTAGTTACACCCTTTAATTTTCTTTTTTTCTCTCCTCTCTTTATTTTTGTTCTTCATCACTCAGCCTATATTTTCTCTCCTCTCCGGTTGATGTTGTGACTTAATCCGGTGCTTCAGTTCCTATTGGAGTCTTCCTAGAGGTGTTTAGCTCAATATTTGAATAGTTAAGATGGATAGGAGCTCTGGAGTGCTATATCCAAATATACCCAACAGTCATCTGATAATATAGTTTATCCCCCTGCTTCAAATGCTAGACTTTCAGACCTATCTTATGCTAAAGAAAAAAAATATGTGAATAGTAACAAAGAATGTGGCAAATCTTGCGGCTACGGTGTACATGACATTTATACCAAGAAACACCTTAATCATAGACCTAAAATAATGTGGTTGTGGTTTTGCTAATAAATACTTAAACTTGAACTATATATCCCACAACTTTGCCTAAAAATTAAAATTGGCTCTAATGGAGATTTGTCGCATTCCCATTCTTGGTGTCTCCTAGCATAGGTAGCAACCAGAAATTCATTCTTTACTTTTCTTTCCTTAATAAATCAACTGACAAAAGAACAATATATGGTATATAAACATATAAATTAAAAATAAATTTTATATAAATTTAGTGTAAATTTGAATATTTATAACAATATACATAGTATATTTTGTAATAATCAAGTGGTGAAAAAATTCTTTCCTGAAATTGCGATTCTCTCTCTCGCTGCATGTTAACTAACTTGCGCCTACCATGGGTAAAAAAACACGGCTCCCATCTCAGAAAGCACTAGTGGCAAAGGAAGCAGTGGAATTACGTAGCAAAAATCAACGAGGAACTAAAGGAAGTGTAACAATAACTGAAAATTCTGAAGATAAACAATTAAGCCCTAATGTCAATGGAACAGTAACAAAAATGTCGGAAAAAGAGAAACATAAGAATATCGAAGCAATTCAAGTATGGGAAGAAGTTCAGGAAACATCAACAAACAATAATCCAATGGTGCATGCACGTTATGGAAGAAAATCATGGGCCGATGAGGTAGAAGAGATGAACGAAATATGGGGGAAGAAGTGTTTAGTGTGAGACAATATTGATATTACAAAAATATCAAATGCTGGGTACAAGTTGGAGTACGTTCGAGCGAAATTGACATATGAGCTTCATTTTGTTGAAATTGAGTTGTACGATATAAGTACAGAAGTTGAATATGGAGAAATGTTGTAATATGCTATGTGCTTGGGGCTCATCCACCATTTGTTGTAACATGCTATGTGCTTGGGGCTCATCCACCATTTGCATACATACAGAGGTTGTGGGAAAAACATGGGATTGATAGAATTGCAATGCAAAAAAATGGTATAATTGTTGTTAGATTTGATAATGCAATAAGGAAGCAAGAGGTAATTGAGGGGCACATATATCACTTTGATAATAAGCCACTTATTATCAAAACTTGGATACCTGATCTGAAATTCACTGGGGAAGAACTATTGATAGTACCAATTTAGATTAAATTACCAGATTTGAACTTTAAGTATTGGAGTCAAAAAGAGCTAAGTAAGATAGGAAGCTTAATTAAAAACCTCTAATAGTAGACCAAAACACAAAGAAGATGATTGGATTGAAGTTTGCAATGCTGTTGGTGGAGGTTGAAGAATATAAACTACCTGATATCGTAAAATTAAGCAATAAAAAAGGCAAAATAATATGGCAATAGGTTAGTTATGATTAGAAACCATCTCTGGGTAAACATTATCCTAAGTATGGGCATGCGGAAGATGTGTGTAGAATTAAGAAGAAAACTCAAAGAATGAACATATGAATAAAGAGAAGGTGGCAGATACACAGGTGGAGAAGCAAGGTCAGTGCAAAATGAGAACAATGCAAACTTGGAAGTTCAGAAAGCAAATGGAACATAAAAGAGGTATGATGTAGGGAAATGAGCAGTAGGGAGAACACAACAATATGTAATGAAGAATCATAGGGAAAAAAATGAAGGAAATGGAGATCAAGACTGACAAATACCTAATAAATATGGTAAAATTATGGTAATGCAAAAGGTGTTAGAAACACGTTCTCAATGCAATATACTAAACGTGTACTCTTTTGTTGGTTTTGATGAATGACAAACGGAGCAAAAATTGATATATGACGGAATTCAAGTACAAGCGCACAATGGTTGCGAATAAGATTGAAGTTCAAGATATAGCTTTTAATTGTTATTGAGTTGTTCTAAATTGTAATCTCGATCCTATAACTTGACTCATAGTATGGCCTCTCTCATAAAACTATTTTCCAAAATCATGCATATTTAATTCTGTGTCAAAAAGATTTTAAATCATGCATATTTACATTAGACAAAATGTTTTCTAAACATGCCTCAAAAATCTGGGCTAAAATAATCGATTATGTACTTATGATAATCGATTGTTTCTGAGCCAAGACTGCATGACAATCGATTATGAATTAATGGTAATCGATTGTGAGCAAGACAGTGAACATCAGGTTTTTCCAAATCTGCATGATAATCGATTGTGAACAAATGACAATCGATTGTTGTTGAGGTAAAGTTTTTCAATACTCAAAATAATCGATTATGAACTAATGATGATCGATTGTGTTGAGTTGATGTCTTCCAGTGATTTTAAATTTAATTAAGTAATCGATTATGTCTTTAGATAATCGATTATCACTGAGACAGTAAGTTTTATGATTTTCAGAAAATAACAAGTAATCGATTGTTGCAAAGGACAATCGATTGTTGAAGCTGGCCGTTGTCAAATGATTTTCAAATACCATAAGGTAATCGATTATTGATTCTAGATAATCGATGTTCTGCTTAAAATCCGGAAATGATTTTTAGAACGTTGCTGAAGTAATCGATGTTTTGCTTAAAATCCGGAAATGATTTTTAGAACGTTGCTAAAGTAATCGATTATGAACTTAGTGTAATCGATTATCTGATTTTGAATATTGCCAGTAATCGATTATAGATTATGTATAATCGATTGTGAAGCGTTAAATCTGGGATTGATTTTTAAACTGACTGGCAGATAATCGATTGTTTGGTCTCAATAATCGATTATCACTGAGTAATTTCAGCAACTCTTAATTGGCAATTAGACAACGGTTGAACCAACTTTTTCAACTATAAATACAGCTTCATTTCAGTGTTTTAAATACAACAACATACACAAACTGATCATTACATTGCTATAAGCTTTCATTCAATTGTTCTTCATTTTCTACTCATTTCATAAAGCTTTTGAGAGCCATATTATTGCTTAAAGTTGTTGTGATCTTGAACATATTCTTTTACTCATATCTACTCAATAAGGAGTACTTTAGTTAAGTGAGTGTCCAAGTATTTGATATACTTGTAAGATAATTGCGATTCTCTTGTTTCAAGGAACTTGCGTTTCCTTGGGTGAAGTCTTTGAGATTGCGATCTCCGAGCAACTGTTTGAGGCTTGTGTCCTCAAGTGTGTAATGGTTTGTTGAGCACCCTTAAGCTTAACAAGATAGTGAAAAATCTCGAGAGAGTCTCTCGGGGACTGGACTAACCACGTTGGTGGCCAACCAGTATACATCTTTGTGTAAGTTTATTTTTCTGCATTTATTTTACTCCCTGCAAAGTTTAAATTCCGCAAGAAAACGCTAAATTCTATTAATACGCTATTCACCCCCCCTCTAGCGTAAAGCGTAGTTTCTAACAATTGGTATCAGAGCCCAACTCTCTGAAAACTTAACCGTTTGAGAGAACCATCCATGGCTTCTACTCTTGACTCTTTTGCAGGAATTGAAGAAGGACAATGCTCTACACGACCTCCTCTATTGAACGGCACAAACTACTCATACTGGAAGGAGAGGATGCAAATCTTTGTGCAATCAAATAGCTTTCATTTGTGGAAAGTATTCACCAATGGAAACCAAATCCCAACCAAGAAGGTGGAAGACGAATGGGTTCCAAAGACCGAAGAGGAATATACCGCGGAGGATATTCGTAAGGTTCAAAATAATGCCAAAGCTATAAATTTATTATATTGTGCTGTTAATGCTAACGACTACAGGAAGATATCATGTTGCAAAACAGCAAAAGAAATGTGGGATAAGCTTGAAGTGACATACAAAGGAACCGACCAGGTACGAGAAGCTAAAATTGATTTCTTAACTCACTCTTATGAACTATTCCACATGAAGGAAGGAGAGAAAGTAGACGAAATGTTTGAGCGATTCTCAATGATCGTGAATGATCTACACGCCCTCAAAAAGACGTTTACGGATAGAGAACTTGTCCGGAAGATCCTCAGAAGTCTCACTCCGGCATGGCGATCAAAGGCCGATGCAATCCAAGAATCCATTGGCATCACAAATGTCACAATTGACGCATTAAGAGGTAATCTCAAAACCTATGAATCAACTATACTTAACCCGTTTGTTGATGATCAAAGAAGGCAAAGGATTGCTCTAAAGGCTAGCCAACCACAAATTGATGAGGAAGGTGACAACGAGTTTGGACTCGTTATCAAAAGGTTTCAAAAATTCATGCGCAAAGAGTATGAACGCAAGAACAAAAAGCAAGGCGATCAACTAAAATGCTATGAATGCGGAGAAACCGGGCACATAAAATCAAATTGCCCTAACATCAAAAAGGAGAAGAAACCCTCCAAAAAGCAACGTGCACACATCTCTTGGGGAGGAGATTCTGGAGATGAAGCAAGCGAAGAAGAAGACGATGAAGAAGCAAATTTATGTCTCATGGCTCAAGAAGACGGCAAAGACGAGATAAGTCAAATCTCTTCTCAAAATTCCTTTACTCTTGATGAAATGAGAAATGCTTTTGATGAACTATATGCTGAATTTATCAAAGCTTCAAAAACTGTCAAAAGTGTTAAAGAAAGCGCTTCTCTAAAAGAAAAAGATTTTCAAACACAGCTTTCATTAAAAGAAAAAGAATTAGAAAAACTGGTTTTCGAAAATGAGAAGCTAAAAGAGGAAAACAAGTTTTATGGAAAAAGAAGTGCTGATAAACCTGAAGGTTCTACTAGAAACTGTTCTTCTTGTGTGCTTCTTAAGAATGAAGTAGCTAGACTTAAAGGCACATTAGATAAGTTTAATTCTTTGCATAAAAACTTGAATGATGTGCTTGTTAATCTAAAATCAACTAAACATGGAATAGGATTCAAGAATGAAGAAAAGGTTGGTGCTAAACCACAACAACCTAGAGCTCAACCTAGGACTAATAACCAAAATGCTTATCCTAGAAGTAGAAATCCTAGAAATAACTTGCATGTTAGACCAAATAGTGAAAATGCTAGAAGACCTAGAAATGATGCATATTTTAGGCCAAACCTTAAACAATTTAGAAGACCAAGAAATGACCCTCCACCTAGAAATAGATATTCTAGAAATGATGCATATTTTAGACAAACTTGTGAACCTCCTAGAGCTCATAATAGGAGAAACAATGGTATTCAAAGTAGAGTAAGCAACCTTCATTCATCTAGTTACTATGTACCTAGAAAAATGCATAATCCCAACGTGACTTGTCATTATTGTAGACATATTGGTCATATTGCTCCCGCTTGCTTTACTCGTCATAGACATATAAATCAATTGCATCATTATAACATGCCTAACCCTCAAGGACCCAAGATGGCCTGGGTACCTAAAGAACATTAATTTGTTTTGTAGGTGTGCTTGAAGGGGTCAAGTGTACTATGGTACCTTGATAGTGGATGCTCCAAACACATGACGGGAGATGAATCCAAATTCCTTCAACTAGAGCACAAAGAAGGAGGAAGTGTCACATTTGGTGATAACAATAAAGGAAAAATCATCGGCATTGGTTCGGTCGGTAAG
Organism: Nicotiana benthamiana; assembly: GCA_034376525.1. Lineage (NCBI taxonomy): Eukaryota > Viridiplantae > Streptophyta > Magnoliopsida > Solanales > Solanaceae > Nicotiana > Nicotiana benthamiana. The sequence goes on along the minus strand of JAXGFW010000303.1, from coordinate 7,767 downwards.
GACGAAAACTCCTCTATTAAACATATACTACTTGTGAAAGGTTTGAAGCATAATCTCTTGAGCATAAGCCAATTATGTGACAAGGGAAATCTTGCTCTATTTAATTCGGATGAATGTCTTGAACTTAGACGTAGTGATTTCAAGATCATACTTCGTGGTTTTAGAATTGATAATATCTATATGGTTGATCTTGCAAACTCCTCACCCGAATATGTTGATTGTTTAGTAAGCAAAGAGGATAACTCTTGGCTATGGCATCGTAGAGTAGCACACATGAACATGCATCTTTTGAACAAGCTTCTTTCTCAAAACTTAGTAGTTGGTCTTCTCAGTTTAAAGTTTGAAAATGATTCTATTTGCGATTCTTGTCAAAAAGGGAAGCAAACCAAAGCATCTTTTAAATCCAAGAATATTGTTTCAACGTCTAAACCTTTGCAATTACTTCACATGGATTTATTTGGTCCCTCTCGTATTGAAAGTCTTGGTATGAATAAATATGTTTTTGTAATTGTTGATGACTTTTCTAGATTTACTTGGACTCTATTTCTTGCAAATAAAATTGATGCTTTTCAAAATTTCAAGTATTTCCTTAAGCGTGTTCAAAACGAAAAGGAATCGACCGTCACTTCGATTAGAAGTGATCATGGGGGAGAGTTTGATCACAATCTCTTTGCGGATTTTTGTGACGAACTCGGAATCGAACACACCTTTTCCGCTCCACGGACACCACAACAAAATGGGGTGGTGGAAAGGAAAAATAGGTGTCTCGAAGAGATGGCTAGAACCATGCTCGACGAAGCTAAGATTCCCAAATATTTTTGGGCGGACGCCGTGAGTACCGCTTGCTATGTTTTAAATAGAGTAGCAATTCGGCCGATACTCATGAAAACCCCATATGAACTTTATAAGGGTAGAAAACCCAACATTTCTCATTTACGTGTTTTTGGTTGTAAATGTTTTGTTCATAATAATGGGAAGGACCAATTGGGTAAGTTTGATGCTAAATCGGATGAAGGTATTTTCATTGGTTATTCCTCACGTAGCAAAGCATATAGGATCTTTAACAAAAGAACCCAAATTGTGGAGGAATCCCCTCATGTTGTGTTTTCCTAATATAATACTCGCTTGGCGAGAAAGGAATCCGGTTTTGATCTTGCAGGTATCTTGGATAGCTTGAAAGATAAAATCCAAGAAGAACCTTCAAAGGAAAACAAAAATGAAATTGGGGAACAACCAACGGAAGAAGCGCCACAATTAGAAAAAGGAATAAATACGCCTAACAAGTGGAGAACGATCAAGGATCATCCTCTCGAACAGGTAATTGGCGATGTTGGAGAAAAGGTAAGTACCCGAAACTCTCTTAAGAACACTCTAGGACACAATTCTTAAGAGTTCACGGCATTACTTGTTAACACTAGTGTAATTTATTAATTTCGCTATAAATAACTAACTTGAGCGTCGGAGACGTTTAAATCTATTTTGCAGGTTCCACCCCAAAGGTAGGGGGAATTATGAAGTTCTAGCACAAAATAATCGACTATTTCAAGCCACTAATCGATTATTTTCTGTGCAGTACATCGATTATCAGTATCAATAATCGATTGTTTATGACTGATTATTACTATTATGCATCTGTGCTTAATTTTTTACTTCCTAAATTGCATAATCGATTTCCGCCTCAGTCATTCAGCAATGCTTTCTACAACAATCGATTATTTTTTCATACAATCGATTATTTGACAAATTCTGATATTCTCCAAGTTCACTGTATCAAATTAGTTCCCTAAATAATCGATTACCAAGAATTGACAATCGATTACTTCATATTAATTTTTTGTTACCGTTTGGCTCCTCAATCGATTCCTGTCAGGTCTTAAATGCTCCATAATCAATTACCAAAATTTAACAATCGATTATTTCATTCAAATTTTTTACCGTTTGACTCAAGAATCGATTTGTCAGATTCAAAATCTCAATCAAACAGTAAATACAATCGATTATTTCAGTTCAATAATCGATTATCTAACGGTCAGTAATTTTAATTCTTACCGTTTTCTGACTGCTCCTAAACCAAAATCTCAGCAAATGTCTCCATTCAATGCTTGATAATCCTTTCCTCTATAAATAGGCATCATAAGAGCTCACATTCACCCACTCAAGCACTATCTCTAGTATTCAAAAGCTAAATCTCTTCTATTTTCTTTGCCAAATTCCAGCAGTCTTTCTCCTAACATGTCTGGACAATCTTCAAAAAGTTCCCGATCCAAACATGGCGCATCAGCCTCAACCGCCCCTCCTCCTTTAAATTTTCCATACCAAGATGGTTCCGTCTTGTTCTTTGAAACTGAAAATGAACTCACAAGGTTCCTATCAAAATTTGAGAAACGCACCATTCTTCCTCCTCGGTTCTCAAATAGTAAACTCCTTGAGCCTTTCACCCCTGCCGCAAATATGTTAAAGGAGTGTCAACTATATGACTTCTTGCTTCTCACTCATCCTCACATAAACACAACTCTCGTTCAAGCTTTTTACTCAAACCTCCATAAAGATGAAGATGGCGAACTTGTCACCTCCATTAATGGGGTTCAAATTCTTCTCTCTGAAGAGAATCTCCACACCATTGCCCACCTTCCAAATGAAGGTGAAGACCTTTACCGGTATATTGATAAGGCCGGGGCTCTCTTTGATGAAACCATCCTTCTCCACCAAGCCGGTATAACCTCCTATGATCCATCTATCTCTACCCGTCGTCCTACCATAACGGGAATGGATCCAAACTACCGATTGATTCTTTACTTCATCACCCGAGTCCTCAAGCCTAGACGGCACAATCACACCACCATCTCCCAGGAGGATACCAAACTTCTGCATGCCATTGTCACCGGAGCCAAAATAAATTGGTGTCGGCTCATCAAAATTCATATGCTCGATGCCATCGGTGATGACATGCCTCTTCCTTATGCCCTCCTCATTATGAACTTCCTTGAAGCATCCGGATTTGTCACGGAAAATGGTCCTCTCAAAAGGAGTACCAAAATTTGGGAAATCTCGGAGTCTTCTTTCCATCATGATGGTGATCATGCTCCAGCTCCTTCTTCAAGTCGTCCACCCCGTCATGCTCGTTCGTCCCAAGAGCCTACTCTCCAAACCATATCCGACCAGCTTGCTCAACTCACTCATGAGATCCATGGATACTTTGATCATGTCAATTATCCATATGCAGCTCTCGTTCCTTTTGAAGCAGCGCCGGATAACGAGGCGGACAACGACGGAAATGAATAAATTTTTTTTGTTTTGTGTGGTTTTTGCTGTTGTTCTCTTTGGTTCCCATTGATGTACCCTCTTTTTTTTCAATAAATAAACCTTGTTTATTTCATCTTTTTGCATCTTTCCTTACTATTTTTTTGCTAATGGCAAAAGGGGGAAGAAAACGGGATATCGGGTATGCACCACCTCTTAATTCATTGATTGCTTATAAGCTAAAATTGAGGGGGAACTCTTAAAATTGAGGGGGAACAAGAACAAAATTGCATAATTATTACTTGTCTTGAATTGTCAATATCTTTTGCCTAAATTGCATATCCCGCTTAATGTTTGCCATTATCAAAAAGGGGGAAATTGTTAGAAACACGTTCTCAATGCAATATACTAAACGTGTACTCTTTTGTAGGTTTTGATGAATGACAAACGGAGCAAAAATTGATATATGACGGAATTCAAGTACAAGCGCACAATGGTTGCGAATAAGATTGAAGTTCAAGATATAGCTTTTAATTGTTATTGAGTTGTTCTAAATTGTAATCTCGATCCTATAACTTGACTCATAGTATGGCCTCTCTCATAAAACTATTTTCCAAAATCATGCATATTTAATTCTGTGTCAAAAAGATTTTAAATCATGCATATTTACATTAGACAAAATGTTTTCTAAACATGCCTCAAAAATCTGGGCTAAAATAATCGATTATGTACTTATGATAATCGATTGTTTCTGAGCCAAGACTGCATGACAATCGATTATGAATTAATGGTAATCGATTGTGAGCAAGACAGTGAACATCAGGTTTTTCCAAATCTGCATGATAATCGATTGTGAACAAATGACAATCGATTGTTGTTGAGGTAAAGTTTTTCAATACTCAAAATAATCGATTATGAACTAATGATGATCGATTGTGTTGAGTTGATGTCTTCCAGTGATTTTAAATTTAATTAAGTAATCGATTATCACTGAGACAGTAAGTTTTATGATTTTCAGAAAATAACAAGTAATCGATTGTTGCAAAGGACAATCGATTGTTGAAGCTGGCCGTTGTCAAATGATTTTCAAATACCATAAGGTAATCGATTATTGATTCTAGATAATCGATGTTCTGCTTAAAATCCGGAAATGATTTTTAGAACGTTGCTGAAGTAATCGATTATAGATTTTATATAATCGATGTTTTGCTTAAAATCCGGAAATGATTTTTAGAACGTTGCTAAAGTAATCGATTATGAACTTAGTGTAATCGATTATCTGATTTTGAATATTGCCAGTAATCGATTATAGATTATGTATAATCGATTGTGAAGCGTTAAATCTAGGATTGATTTTTAAACTGACTGGCAGATAATCGATTGTTTGGTCTCAATAATCGATTATCACTGAGTAATTTCAGCAACTCTTAATTGGCAATTAGACAACGGTTGAACCAACTTTTTCAACTATAAATACAGCTTCATTTCAGTGTTTTAAATACAACAACATACACAAACTGATCATTACATTGCTATAAGCTTTCATTCAATTGTTCTTCATTTTCTACTCATTTCATAAAGCTTTTGAGAGCCATATTATTGCTTAAAGTTGTTGTGATCTTGAACATATTCTTTTACTCATATCTATTCAATAAGGAGTACTTTAGTTAAGTGAGTGTCCAAGTATTTGATATACTTGTAAGAGAATTGCGATTCTCTTGTTTCAAGGAACTTGCGTTTCCTTGGGTGAAGTCTTTGAGATTGCGATCTCCGAGCAACTGTTTGAGGCTTGTGTCCTCAAGTGTGTAACGGTTTGTTGAGCACCCTTAAGCTTAACAAGGTAGTGAAAAATCCCGAGAGAGTCTCTCGGGGACTGGACTAACCACGTTGGTGGCCAACCAGTATACATCTTTGTGTAAGTTTATTTTTCTGCATTTATTTTACTCCCTGCAAAGTTTAAATTCCGCAAGAAAACGCTAAATTCTATTAATACGCTATTCATCCCCCCCTCTAGCGTAAAGCGTAGTTTCTAACAAAAGGAACAAGTGGATAAGTCCAACTCATTTTAGATACTCAACAAGCAAGAGGAGCTGAATATGATTAAAGAAGGGGAGAATGAAGTAATGTGGGTGGTCTAAGCATTCCTCACAATGGGGATGGTTAGTTACTAAGTTGGAATAAATGGCTTAATGCTCCTAATAAGCAAAAGAAGACTAAACTCCTTTCCAGGATGGAAATATGTAACAAATATTGAATGTCACTATAATGGTAGAATGTGGATCACTTGGAGGCCAGATTACTACCAGGTAAAGCCTAAGGAACAAACTTCTTAACTAATAACATGTGAAGTTTTGTATATACCACTAAAGCTAGCTTTTGAGGTAACATATATTTATGCTTTTAATATAAAGGAAGAGAGAAGAGTGAAGGGTTAATCAATCATAGTGGAGGATGTAGTAAGCCATGGATGGTAATAGGTGACTTTAATACAACATTGAATGCAGATGACAAAATAGGCGGAAAGAAAGTGATATGGGCTGAAGCTGTGGATTTTCACAATTATGTAATGGAGTGTAGATTAATGGAATTGCTAGCACAAGGGAATATGTATACCTGGAGTGATAAGCATGAGGAGCATGGGATATTCTCAAAAATTGATTGGATTTTTATCAATGATCAATGCTTACTACTATGCCAGATTGTGCTGCAAGGTTTCTGATAGAAGGAATCAGTGATCATTGTCCAGCTAAGATGACCTTTGTAGAAGAGAGGCAAAGAATCAGAAGAATTTTTAATTTTGCAATGTTTGGGCAAAGAATCCACAATTTATGAGGACAATCAAAGAAGGTTGGCAAATCAATCTGGAAGGGTGCAAAATACTTAAGGTTGTTAAAAGGCTGAAGCTGCTAAAGAAGAGATTAAGAGCATTAAATGCTCAGGCTTTTAGTAACATCTTGATAGAAACAAATGAAGATAGGGCTAATCTAAAGAAGGCTCAAGAGAAGTTGCAGAGAAGTCCCTTAGATATGAAGTATCAACAAGCTGAAGCTAAAGCATATTAGAAGTTTAGGAATTCATCATATTTAGCTGAAGTATGGTTATAACAAAGGAGAAAAACAACATAGATAAGATTGAGAGATGATAATACCAAGTATTTTCACTCAGTAATCAAGAACAAGAAACTGAAGCAGGTAGTTACTCAGATAGACAACTCTGGCAATTGGCTAACAGATCAAGATAGAATTGCAGATACTTTTGTTGAGTATTATGAGAAATTACTAAGGAGGACAACAAGTGATAGAGTGATGACTTTCAGGAGTATAATTAGATACAGAAGCAAATTATTTGAAAGACAACAATATGAACTAATACAACCTCTATTGAGAAGATAAGTAAAGCAAGCTATGTTCCAGATAGACAACAATAAGAGTCCTGGTCCAGATGGATTTGGGAGTGGTTTTTATAAAGCTGCATGGCCAATAGTGGAAGCTCATGAGAATCCAAGCCAATATATACCTATTTCATGTTGCAGTGTGTTATATAAATGTATATCAAAGATGATATGTTCTAGATTAAAAGCAATCAGCTATATAGTAGCAAATAACCAATCAACATTTATACAAGGAAGATCTATAATGCATAATGTGCTAATATGCCATGATCTACCTAGTCATTACAATAAGAGTACTACTCCTAGATGCCTAATGAAGATTCATATAAGAAAGAATTATGACATGGTGAGCTGGGAGTTTCTAGAGGAAGCATTAAAATGATGTGGCTTTCCTGACAAATTTATACAGTGGATTATGATATGTGTTTTTACTGCAAAGTTCACAGTCAAAGTTAATGGATAAGGGCATGGATATTTTGATGGTAAAAGAAGACTGAAGCAAGGTGACCCTATGTCACTATTGCTATTTTTCTTGGTCATGGAGTGTTTCTCCAGAACATTGAGTATAATCAGCAGGTTACCAGACTTCAGATTTCGTTCTATGTGCAAAGAGATCAAGCTTACTCATCTTATTTTTGCTGATGATCTAATGATATTTTGCAAAGGCAGTACTAGCTCTGTGAATAGAGTGATGAAAGCCCTAGATCACTTCAGTAAAGTTTCAGGATTGATTGCCAACATGGAAAAGTCAAGTATCTTTGTAGCTGGAGTAGAAGATGAAATTAAAGCACAACTGCTGAATAGAATAAAATTCACTGAAGGAGTGTTTCCTATCAAATATTTGGGACTGCCTCTATCAATAGGAGATGGAACATGATGGACTGCCAGATGCAGATTGGAAAGATCACACACATAATTAATGTCGCATATTCTAAACAGTTGTCATATGTAGGAAGGCTTCAAGTAGTAAATGTTGTCATATTCTCTAACCATAGATTGTGGGGGGAATATTTTTATCCTCCCTCAAAGTGTGGTGAAAGAAGTAGACAGGATATTCAAAGAGTATTTGTGGGGCAAAAAAGAGGAGATGAAGAAGGTTTCCTTGTTTGCATGTGATAAAGTTTGTTGCCCTAAAA
>JAXGFW010000302.1:0-28000 GCA_034376525.1 Nicotiana benthamiana | reverse complement strand
AGTAATCCAAGTAATGATCATTGGAAAGCAATAGCTAGAGTACTTGTATATTTAAAATATACAAAATATTTGGGCATTTGCTATAATGGTTTTCCCACTGTCTTAGAGGGATACTCTGGTGCAAATTGGATCACCAGTGTTAATGATAATAAATTCACTTCAGGATGGATATTTACTTTAGGTGGTGGTGCCATTAGTTGGGCATCCAAGAAACAAACTTGTTTTTCTCATTCTACTATGGAATCTGAATTCATAGCATTAGCAACTGCTGTAAAAGAAGCAGAATGGTTGAGGAACATGTTATTAGATATAAAGTTGCGACCACAACCCATGCCAATCATTTCTGTATTTTGTGATAGTGAGACTACCATGTGTGCGGCTCATAATAAGATATATAATGGGAAATCAAGAAATATAAGCTTGAGACGTGCTTAAAGAAGAGAATTAGTTACAAATGGGACTATAACTATTGTGTACGTAAGATCGAATAAGAATTTGGCGGATACACTTACCAAAGCATTAAAGAGAGATGTAGCACAACAAACTTGTCAAGGAATGGGGCTAAAACCCTTGAATTAAACACAAGCAACGAGAACCCAAATTTGAGTTAATATACACTCTAACAAAATAAGTTCGATGAGATAATAACAAGTTGCTTAGTGTTGTTTAAGCATTGATCTCCATTAAGAGCCATAATTCATATGTACTACATACTGTTATGTGAGGAGTCAATAAGTTGTTAAATGCCTGGAATAACAGGGGCAAAATGAAAAATTTTGTAGTGCAAACTGTTACTCGAAGAGGTTGAGTTAAATCTTAATAAAATTAGTAAAGTCTGTAGTAACAGGAATATTGTATCTAATTTTACCTATATGAATACTGAAGTGGTGCCACTTCAAGCAAGATTTAAAGGGTTAATCTTGTAAGTATTCATGAAATCGGGATGAGCACAGGGCCATAAACGTGCTAATGCATATACTGGGTTTTCTGAAGTACTAAAATAGTATTACGTGTGTGATATCTTCGGTTTTGGCACAAGGAGTTGTGGTTCAAAATCTTTAAGATATCAATAACTTCGTCAGAACTTTAAGGTGTTTGCACTAATGAAAAGATCAAATCTGAATAAGATACTTTTCGGTATGCATGATATTATAAAAAATATAAAAAACTAGTGAGGGATTGAAAGAAATAGTTTGTTAATTTGAGGGAAAAGTGGGAGTCCCATATCGGTAGGCTAAAGCCTATTTATGGGCTTTTTAAGTGCAAGTTCATTGTATGTATTTGTTTAAGAATACACACTATTTAGTGTATGTGTAAATATATATATACATATATATACTTTGGTTTGGACTTGGGCCGGGCCGGTTATTAAATTAATAATTTTATTTTTAGCAGAAAATCTGTTTTGTTTGAATTTTAAAATTCAAATTAACAGACACATCTGTTAATAAAATAATGTGTCTTTTCAGAAAAGGTCTGTCTTTTCCTCTATAAATAAACACGAATTTCCCTACAATGTATATTCAGAAAATCGACAAGTATCAATTTGTGGCTTGTTGTATCCTGAAGAAGATTGTATGTATTTCCCCAAATCTGTATACAGGCAATAACTTCTTTAAGGAAAGTTGTTCTCATGCCTCAAGCCTTCTTCAATTAAGTTTTTACGATTATTATTTTTTAACACATTCTAGTAAAAACCTCCAAAGGATGTGGTATAATGGATGGGGCTGCTCTTTCCTTAAATAGAGGTCTCAAGTTCGAACCCAAAAATTATTGGTAAGAAATGCTTCCTTCAAATGGGATCATAAACGACACAAATTCGAATATAGTCGGGGCTTCAATGCGAGTTGGAAAATTAAAAAGAAAATACATTCTAGTAAAACCAAAATATGGTTAATCTATGTGTAACGCTATTTAATATTGTGGGACAACTCAGCTCTCGCTCTTGCAAATTGCCAAACCTCTGAAAGAACTTTAAATTGTGTTATTATTTAATTGATTGTATTAGTTCTATTAAGTGTTTAATGAAACAACATATTTCTTCAAACGTATTATGCTAAATTTTTCCTTCTTAATTGTCAGATTTAATGGACCACAACATGTAAAGAGAAAACATAAAAACCAAATAAAACTCCAGCAAAATAAAAAATTTAGAACTAGAATTCGTGGGGTGCGCCAGGCCAAGGCAGTAGTACAACATCAAGGCGACGCTTGAAAACCCTGATAGCAAGCTATCATGATGGATCTTCCCCTTAAAAAATTAAGTTAATATTGTGTGAGTAATTGACTCACATATCAAATATTAAATTAATAAGAATAGATACTACACTTGATCTTAGCCAAAAGGCCGAAAAAGGTATGCTTTTCCATCTTTCGCTTGGACTCTTTAGTATCCAAATTTGTACATAGGAGCTTTGCTATATAGTCGACGTGGGACTAGAAGAGCTTCTATAAATCGACCAAGAGATAAGATTCCTTACTAAAATAGGCCAAAGGAGTGTGGAGATAAAAATGTTGAACAAAAAGAAGAGATATATTAAAAAAATTCTTATTTTTCACCTCTTCCTTTCTCGGCAACAAATTGATTGGCCTTTTCCACCGCAAAACTGAGAAATTTATAGCCCTTTCGCCAAGCTTATTTTTTATCAAAAGTGATTTTCTTTTTTGCCAAAAGCATTTTTAGGCAAAAATTGAGGTGTTTGGCCAAGCTTTTAGAAGGAAAAAAAGTGTTTTATGAAGAGAAGCAGCTTTGGAGAAGCAGAAAAAAGTAGCTTTTCTACAAAAGTACTTTTTTGAGAAATATTTTTGAGAAAAATACACTTAGAAGCAGTTTTTCAAAGCTTAGCCAAACACTAATTGCTGCTCAGAAATATTTTTGCCAGGCTCTTTCATATTGAACTTCGTGTATAGGAGCTCTGTTACTCAGCCGACAACCGATGTGGGATTAGAAGAGCTTATACATATCTATCTATTTATATTTATATTATTATAAAACAATTTTGGATTACGAAAATAGCCTTAAAATATTAATCAATAAATAATTTAAAATTAGATAAAATTGTAATTTTCAAACTTTACCTAATATCAATTGAACTTTGAATTTGAATGAGAATTAGGTCCACTTAGAATTATTTGGGTAAAAAAATGTGGATTGATTTCATTTCCTATTCAAATTAAATATGGTATGACTTTTACCACGAACACATCACTGTTACATTAATCATATTGGCCGACAAGGTAATAAAAAAAATTTCTACTTCTATAAACAATTTGGTAAAAATAACATACAAAGAAGAGAGTTCTATGTACCTAGCTATTAAGCATTGCGGTCTTTAAATGCTGATTTGGTGCCCAACAAATAACTACTACTAAATGCTCAATAAAGTTTTGCCTATTTATAGAATGAAAATAATATAATTAATTAATTTGGCATTATTTTTTACTAAGCTTAGGAAATAACCTATGCTAATAATGACCATTCTTTTGAAAATTTAGGACGTCACTCTATCAATTACTATCATGCTAATCATGATCCAAGCTAAGCATGAACACAATGTTGGTTTACAAAAATAACCTTATAATTAATATTAAGCATAATAACTCATAATGAAAGAATATATTCGAAATTTTAGATGTTAGCCTTGTAATCTTATTAGAATTAGGACATACATGAATACTATACGTTAGCATGTAAACCTAATACCTCTAGGAACATGTTAGATTTCTATTAGTATAATTACTTTCGAGACATATTTTTAGACATGTAATTCTTTTACTTTGAGGATATACTTCTTAAAAATTTCTATTACTAATTTAATTTGAATATTTAATTATTATCCTATTACTAAGTTAATTTGAGCAGGTATTATATTTTCCAAATCCATTTTAAAAAAAAATATTTTTAATATAAAAACACGAATACAATACTAATAGACCAAAATAGCCCTAAAATATTAAACACAAGAACTCATACGAAAAAAACGTAATGAGTAATAACCTATTCCTTTGGACTACAATACCTTATATTTTATTTTTTTTAATATTTAAAATTTAAAAATTAATATACATTAAAAATATTAAATTATTAAATACATTTTTATTATTATTAAATTTTCATATAACATTGAAAAATATTCCAAACTACTAAAAGGTAGCTAAGAAATATTTAAAAATTAAATATGTGAAAATATAGAAAAAAAAATAGTTGGTAAAAGTAAATGCCGCTAACAATTTTGCAAAGATAAAGATCTAAAAGTAAAATATCAAATAGATCTTTTTATTATTTGAAAATAAAATTTATGGTGAATAAAATTATAATTTCGATTAAATATTCAAAGCATGAGAATTAAGAATTTGAATAAACATGGCATAAATTGTTCCTTATGTTATGACCAAATAACTAATTTTTTTAATTAATTATTTAGCAAGAGAATGCAAAACAATTATTTTTTAAATTTATTGTATGAGTAAAATTATTTTTTAAGTTAAAAAAAACTCTTGAGATAGATAAATTTATCCCATAAAAGAGCATTAGAGATTAAAAAAATTTAGAACATATAGTAAAAATGGTTAGTATAGTATCAAAAATTAAAGGGCCATAGAAGTGTCGCACAATCAAAGACGATACAGATCAAATGTGCTTCTAAATATGTGTTTGTCCATATATTCAATGTTCGTCTCCCGAAACTAAAGCAATCCTTTTAATTTGTGTGAAAATAATTTTTAATATATTTATTTTTTGCAATTATAATAAGTCAAACCCAACGACAAACATTCTAAATATTATACTCCATTTATCGTAATATATTTTCTTGTACGAACGACTGTACTTTCAAGAGGGATGTCAATACCGACAACAAGAATTCTAGTTGTGACAGAGCAACTAAAGAATTAGAAGGAGATATACATAAAAACATTGACATGATTTTTGATTGAGATCATTTTAAGTTTTATGGGTAGAATATCTAAGTGATAAAGAATATCGTCGATGTGAACTGAACCTTATGATCAAGACGTCTAAAATATTGAAAGAAATTTTCACATATTTAGCTAAGCATATAAGTCGTACATAGTATACAATTGTATAACTTAAACTCCTATAAGCATGCTTTTTTTCAACCATAGGACATATTGAAAAATAAAGAGAGGAAAAGGGAGGAACAATCTGAAAGAAAATAAAAAAAGGGAGAAAATATAGTATTTATTTTGTTATATAAGCTTTGGAGTTCAATACCAAAAATGTATAGCCAAGCTCGAGCACATACATTCTTAAAATTTAAATAAATAAGGGTTATTTCTCTCAAGAATACACACAAAGATCCCCTTCAATATTTTTAAGTGTGTTCAACAACATTAGATGCAAGACATAAACAAAATTTTACGGATAAGGTAACAAACAAAGGTGATGAAATACAAAAAATATATACAAGTTTCCTAAAATCTGAGCAATAAAGGGACGTTTTTTATGGATAATGTTGAAATGTATTGAAAACATATAGATGGGCCAATATATAATATTTGAGGAAGATTAGAGGCGATTTGAACTGATTTGATATCAAAATTCATAGTTAAAATTGAGTTCAAAAAATTCTTCGATGGCACATGTATCAAACATGTATCACTTGTATATCTCACTCATAGGTATACATGGATGTTCGTGTAATATACATTTGATACAAATATAATACATATGTGAAACACAAACGATACACATATCATGTTTTTCCATGTCCATCTTCTTCTTTCAATTTTCAGTTCAAACCACATCAAAACTCTAAAAAATTATCCCGAAACTGAAATTTAAACTCCTTCAGATGTATCCAATCTACTCCAACAATACCCACTCAAAAAAAATAATTCTTTTTTTTTGTCATAAATAACTAATTGGTTAATATTAATAATATTTTACGAATGGACTAATTTTAGTACTAACTTATTTATGGACTGACACAACTGATATAAAAAATTTCGTTAAGATATGAATTACAAATAAATTACATATAATCATAAATTGTTGGGCCCGTACTAGCACGGGCTATCTACCAAGAAGATATACTTCACTTAATCTTAGCCAAAAGACCTAGAAATGTGCGTTTTACATGTTTTTCTAGGCTCTTCCATATCGACTTCGTGTATAGGAGCTCTGTTACTCAGCCGATGTGGGATTAGAAGAGCTTCTGCACATCTCCTACGAAACAAGAATCATTATAGAATAGGACTAAGAAGAGTGTAACATCTTTCCAAGTTAAACTCATCTAGGGACCAAAAACATACATTTCATTTAATTGAAAGGTTAAATACGTTTATAATCAAATATTAAAAGCATTAAAATCTTAATTTACTAATAAAGAGGGATAAAAAATATTGTTATCCCTCGTTTAGGGCAATTTTGTCCCCTGCCAATCCTCCTCTCTTGCTTTTGTGCATTCTTCTTTTGTTTTTTAGTTGAAAATTTTGACCTATGGATAATGTTGCCCAAAGATCATATAGTTTCCATACTGATTACTTCGATTAGAAAATTTCAGCTCAAAAATATCAAAGTTTAAAGTACACATTTTGATGGAAATTTGTCCAATGTTCGCATTTACTATATAAACTTATATATTTACAATTAAATACACTAATTGTAAAACAAAATGTACAATCGATAAAATTTACATAAGTATGATTTAGAACTATAATTGGTGGGGTGCGCCAGGCCAAGGCAATAGTGCAACACCAAGGCGACGCTTGAAGGCCCCGATAGCAAGCTATCGTGATGAACCTTCCCCCTTAAAAAATTAAGTTAATATCGTGTGAGTCAATGACTCACATATCAGATATTAAACTGATAAGAACAGATACTACACTTGATCTTAGCCAAAAGGCCGAGAAAGGTATGATTTTACACATTTCGTTAGGATCCTTTTATATCCAAATTTATAGATAGGAGCTTTACTATATAGTCGATGTGGGACTAGAAGAGCTTCTACAAATCTACCAAGAGATAAGATTCCTTACTTGAATAGGCCAAAGGAGAGTGGAGACAAAAATTTTGAATAAAAAGAAGAGATTCATTAAAATATTCTTCTTTTTTTAACCTCTTCCTTTCTTGGCAATAAATTGATTCGCCTTCTCCCTTGCAAAACTAAAAAATTTAGAATGATTTGAGATCATCAGTATGAGACTCTCTACTGTTTGATGCTGATTCACCAATCTCTGGTTTGTTCAGGCAATGACGAATATGGTTTTGGTGCTACGAACTCAGTATTTTATCACAGAATAAAAATGTATACATATATGAAAAAATAAAAAATTCTAAAAAGTATGAGATTATAAATTATACATAGTTTTGAAGAGATCCACCATAACTTAAATAATTGACATTAAATTCAAATTTTAGATTCGCCACTTCTTAATTCAAGGTATATGTATCTCATAGTCTTCTATACCAAATGTCGATCTCGAAACTATTGTTCCTAATTTCCTCGTGTAAGCATGCCTATATATTTGTTTCATTATTTTTTCTTGTCTTTTTGGGCATACACAAGCTTTTCACATTGAAGCAATAAAAGCACTTTGGTCCCTCATTTATTCATAAAAAATTAAGAAAAATATTGCATCTTATTAGTTGTTTCTTAATACAAGTGTTGCATCTTTTTCCTATTGAAGTTTACTTTTATAGCAAACAACACATTCTGAAAGAAATAGTTTGTTAATTTGAGGGAAAAGTGGGAGTCCCACATCGGTAGGCTAAAGCCTATTTATGGATTTTTTAAGTGCTAGTCCATTGTCAGTTGTTTAAGAGTACTCATTATTTAGAATATATTAAATATTAAATACTTGAACTTGAGCCGATTATTAAATTAATAATTTTATTTTTTAGCAGAATATTTGTTTTATTTGAATTTTAAAATTCAAATTAACAGACACATCTGTTAAAAAAAAGGTGTCTTTTCGGAAAAAAGGTCTGTCTTTTCCTCTATAAATAGACACCCCTAAAATACATATTCAGAAAATCTGCAATAATCAATTTGTGGCTTGTTGTATCCTGAAGAAGATTGTCTGTATTTCACCAAATCTGTATACGGGCAATAACGTCTTTATGGAAAGTCGTTCTCACGCCTCAAGCCTTCTTCAATTTAGTTTTTTCGATTATTATTATTTAACAATCTTCAAGAAGTTATTCTGCTATGGAAAACATTCTGTCCAATGTTGAAAATCCAAAAGAATTCATCAAACTCGATCATTTTGATGGATAAAACTTTACTCGCAGGAAGGACAAGATGATTTTCCTACTGACTGCTCTGAAGATTTTTTATCTTCTCGATCCACAATTTCTTGCTGTGCCAGATCCGACTGTAGAGGATTCTGATGAAGTGAAAGCAACAAGGAAGAAACGGGAAGATGATGAACTGCTGTGCCGGGGACATATTCTGAATACATTAACAGATCGTCTCTATGATCTGTATCAAAATTTGAAGTCTCCAAGGGAAATCTGGACGGCATTGCAAAGTGCTTATGAAAACGAGAAATGAGGTATCGACAAATTTCTATCTTTAATGTACTTCGAATTTAAAATAGTTGATACAAAGCCCATTATGGATCAGATTCATGAACTGCAAATCTTAGTTTCAAAACTAAGTGATCTTGAAGTTAAAATTCCTGATGCACTTCAAATCGGTGCTATACTTTCTAAACTGCCTTCTTTTTGGAATGACTATAGAAAGAAAATCCTGCATTCTTCTGAGAAATTAACTGTGGAACAGTTTCGAACTCACATTCAAATTGAAAGTGAGACTCGAATTCGTGATACTTTTATGCAACCCTCAAGTTCTACAGTTAATAATGTTAGTCAGAATAATAACGGAGATGGAAATAAAAATTTGAAAGTTTCCAATAAGCCTCAATTTAAAAAGAGGAATTCTTTGAAATGTCATCACTGTAGAAAGAAAGGCCACAAGATTCGTGATTGCAGGTTTAAGAAAGCAAGAATTAAATTTAATCATGGAAATTCTGGAAATACTGGAAACTCCGGAAGGTCTGAGAATGCAAAAGCAAATATGGTTGAAAGTTCTTCACAAGGCTTGGTTGCAATGGTTTCTGTAGCACCATGTAATATGGTTACATAATTAAACATGGTTGCTACTGCTGTTAAGAGTCAAGACTGGTGGTTGGATTCGGGGGCCACCGTTCATGTCTGTTATGAGAAGAACATGTTCAAGACTTATCCAGAAGTGAAGGAACCCGAGAAGGTTCTCATGGGAAATCATATGACTGCAGATGTTGCAAGAAATGGAAGTGTTGAGATCAATTTCACTTCTGTGCTAAATGTGTACCATGTTCCTGACATGAAGAAGAACTTGATGTCTGTTAGTTTGCTATCTAAGAGAGGTTTCAAGATAGTCATAGAATCTGATCATGTAATAGTATCTAAGAATGGTTTATTTGTTGGAAAGGGCTACACTTGTGATGGCATGTTCAAACTTAGTATTAATGCAATAAACTATGTTTCTGCTTATATTGTTGAGTCCAATTCTTCTTTATGGCATGCTAGATTAGGACATTTAAATTTTGGTTCGTTAAATTATATGTCCAAAAATGGATATATTTCTTGCAAGCATGATAATGTGAAGAAATGTGAAATATGTATACAAGCAAAAATGACTAAGAAACCTTTTCGTAAAGGTGAAAGATTTAGCCAATTGCTACACTTAATACATTCAGATATATGTGAACTAAATGAAAAGTTAACCAGAGGAGGCAAAAGATATTTTATTACTTTCATAGATGATTATTCTAGATTCACATATGTTTACTTGCTTAGAACAAAAGATGAAGCACTTCAGAAGTTTAAAGAATATAAATCTGTTGTGGAAAATCAAAAGAATATTAAGATTAAGATTCTTCGTAGTGATAGAGGTGGGGAATATTTTTCTCTGAATTTAATAAGTTTTGCGTAGAGAATGGTTTGATACATCAAACAAGTGCTCCTTATACACCACAACAAAATGGTTTGGCTGAAAGGAAAAATAGAACTTTAGTTGATATGATTAATGCTATGTAATGAATGCACATTTACCACATAATTTTAAGAGCTTGTCACATATTAAATAGGGTGCCTTCAAAAGGCTTACACGTTTCACCATATGAACTTGGAATAATAGAAAACGTAATTTAGATTATTCGAAAGTGTGGGGGTGTATATCATTCTATAGAGTTCATGATCACCAAAGAACAAAATTAGTTCCTAGAGGAATTAAAAGTATTTTTGTTGGATATGCACAAAATTCAAAGGCATATATATTGTTGGATCTAAAATCTAATGTTATAGTAGAATCTATACATGTTGAATTTATTGAAAATAAATTTTTATGTAGTACTGTTGATAAGGAAATGACTGAATCAAATGAAAGTGATAACAATGCATATAGATTGTTACATTTCGAGATTACTACAAGTAATAAGAAAAGTGACAATATACAAATAGAACCTAGAAAGAGTCAAAGAATAAGAAAAGAAAAATGTCTTGGTTCTGATTTTATCTCTTCACAGTCTTTAGTCTTTCTTGTAGAAGGAGATAGAAATAATGTATGTAATCAAATTCCCATCTTATTAAATGTTGAAGAAGACCCGAAGACATTTCAAGAAGCTATGGCTTCTCGAGATGTTGCCTTCTGGAAAGAGGCTATTAATGATAAAATGGTTTCAATAATGTCCAATAATACTTGGGTTTTAGTTGATCTTCCAAATGTATCAATACCCATAGGTTGTAAATGGGCCTTTCGGAGGAAGTATAATACGGATGGTTCTATTCAAACCTTCAAGGCAAGATTAGTAGCAAAAGGTTTCACTGAAAAAGAAGGCATAGACTATTTTGATACTTATGCTCCTGTAGCAAAAATAACATCCATTAGAGTGCTTTTATCGTTGTCTTCTATATATAACTTGTATGTGCATCAACTGGATGTCAAAACGACCTTTTCAAATGGAAACCTTAGTGAAGAGATTTATATGCAACAACCTGAAGGTTTTGTTCTTCCAGGAAATGAGAAGAAAGTATGTAAATTGATAAAGTCTCTCTACGGTTTGAAACAAGCACCTATACAATGGCATGAAAGGTTTGATAGTGCTATACTATCAAATGGATTCATACATAATCATGCTGATAAATATATCTACTCCAAGTTCACAAAAGAATACGGAGTTATCATTTGTCTATATGTTGATGACATGCTAATTTTTGGTACAAATATGCTTGGTATTACTGGCACCAAGAAGTATCTAACTTCAGTTTTTAAGATGAAAGACTTAAATGAAGTACTATTCTAGGCATATATGTGAAAAGAGAGAACAAAACAATGACATTATCACAATCGCATTATATTGATAAAATACTTGCTAAGTTCAGTCATTTAGGCATTAAGGAGTTTAATACTCCTTATGACTACAGTATAAAGCTTACTGAAAATACTGGAAGAGCGATAACCCAATTAGAGTATGCAAGGGCAACAGGTAGTATGATGTATGCAATGCGTTATACAAGACCTGAAATAGCATTTGCCGTTTGTAAACTTTCAAGGTTTACTAGTAATCCAAGTAATGATCATTGGAAAGCAATAACTAGAGTACTTGTATATTTAAAATATACAAAATATTTGGGCATTTGCTATAATGGTTTTCCCACTGTCTTAGAGGGATACTCTGGTGCAAATTGGATCACCAGTGTTAATGATAATAAATCCACTTCAGGATGGATATTTACTTTAGGTGGTGGTGCCATTAGTTGGGCATCCAAGAAACAAACTTGTTTTTCTCATTATACTATGGAATCTGAATTAATAGCATTAGCAGCTGCTGAAAAAGAATCAGAATGGTTGAGGAACATGCTATTAGATATAAAGTTGTGGCCACAACCCATGCCAGCCATTTATGTGTTTAGTGATAGTGAGACTACCATGTGTGTGGCTCATGATAAGATATATAATAGGAAATCAAGAAATATAAGCTTCAGACATGCTTATATAAGAGAATTAGTTACAAATGAGACTATAACTATTGTGTACGTGAGATCGAATAAGAATTTGGCGGATCCACTTACCAATGCATTAAAGAGAGATGTAGTACAACAAACTTGTCAAGGAATGTGGCTAAAACCCTTGAATTAAACACAAGCAACGGGAACCCAACTTTGAGTTAATATACACTCTAACAAAATAAGTTCAATGAGGTAATAACAAGTTGCTTAGTGGTTTTTAAGCATTGATCTCCATTAAGAGCCTTAATTCATATGTACTACATACTGTTTTGTGAGGAGTCAATAAGTTGTTAAAGGCCTGGAATAACAGGGGCAAAATGACAAACTTTGTAGTGCAAACTGTTACTCGAAGAGGTTGAGTTAAATCTTAATAAAATTAGTACAGTCTGTAGTAATAGGAACATTGTATCTAATTTTACCTATATGAATACTGAAGTGGTGCCGCTTCAAGCAAGATTTAAAGGGTTAATCTTGTAAGTATTCATGAAATAAGGATGAGCATAGGGCTGTAAACGTGCTAAGACATATACTGGGTTTTCTGAAGTACTAAAAAAGTATTACGTGTGTGATATCTTCGATTTTGGCACAAGGAGTTGTGATTCCAACCTTTAAGATACCAATAACTTCGTCAGAACTTTAAGGTGTTTGCACTAATGAAAAGTTCAAATCTTAATAAGATACTTTTCGGTATGCATGATATTATAAGAAATATAACAAACTAGTGGGGGATTGAAAGAAATAGTTTGTTAATTTGAGAGAAAAGTGGGAGTCCCACATCGGTAGGCAAAAGCCTATATATATATATATATATATATATATATATATATATATATATATATATATATATATATATATATATATATATATATATATATATATGTTAATAGTAAATACTTTGGTTTGGACTTTGGCCGGGCCGGTTATTAAATTAATAATTTTATTTTTAGCAGAAAATCTGTTTTGTTTGAATTTTAAAATTCAAATTAACAGACACATTTGTTAATAAAATAATGTGTCTTTTCAGAAAAGGTCTGTCTTTTCCTCTATAAATAAACATGAATTTTCCTACAATGTATATTCAGAAAATCGACAAGTATCAATTTGTGGCTTGTTGTATCCTGAAGAAGATTGTATGTATTTCCCCAAATATGTATACAGGCAATAACTTCTTTAAGGAAAGTTGTTCTCATGCCTCATGCCTTCTTCAATTTAGTTTTTTCGATTATTATTTTTTAACACATTCTAGTAAAAACCTCCAAAGGATGTGGTATAAGGGATGGGACTGCTCTTTCCTTAAATAGAGGTCTCAAGTTCGAACTCAAAAATTATTGGTAAGAAATGCTTCCTTCAAATGGGATCATAAGCGACACAAATTTGAATATAGTCGGTGCTTCAATGCGAGTTGAAAAATTAAAAAGAAAATACATTCTAGTAAAAGCAAAATATGGTTAATCTATGTGTAACGCTATTTAATATTGTGGGACAACTCAGCTCTCGCTCTTGCAAATTGCCAAACCTCTAAAAGAACTTTAAATTGTGATATTATTTAATTGATTGTATTAGTTCTATTAAGTGTTTAATGAAACAACATATTTCTTCAAACGTATTATGCTAAATTTTTCCTTCTTAATTGTCAGATTTAATGAACCACAACATGTAAAGAGAAAACATAAAAACCAAATAAAACTCCAGCAAAATAAAAAATTTAGAACTAGAATTCGTGGGGTGCGCCAGGCCAAGGCAGTAGTACAACATCAAGGCGACGCTTGAAAACCCTGATAGCAAGCTATCATGATGGATCTTCCCCTTAAAAAATTAAGTTAATATTGTGTGAGTAATTGACTCACATATCAAATATTAAATTAATAAGAATAGATACTACACTTGATCTTAGCCAAAAGGCCGAAAAAGGTATGCTTTTCCATCTTTCGCTTGGACTCTTTAGTATCCAAATTTGTACATAGGAGCTTTGCTATATAGTCGACGTGGGACTAGAAGAGCTTCTATAAATCGACCAAGAGATAAGATTCCTTACTAAAATAGGCCAAAGGAGTGTGGAGATAAAAATTTTGAACAAAAAGAAGAGATATATTAAAAAAATTCTTATTTTTCACCTCTTCCTTTCTCGGCAACAAATTGATTGGCCTTTTCCACCGCAAAACTGAGAAATTAATAGCCCTTTCGCCAAGCTTATTTTTTATCAAAAGTGATTTTCTTTTTTGCCAAAAGCATTTTTAGGCAAAAATTGAGGTGTTTGGCCAAGCTTTTAGAAGGAAAAAAAGTGTTTTATGAAGAGAAGCAGCTTTGGAGAAGCAGAAAAAAGTAGCTTTTCTACAAAAGTACTTTTTTGAGTAATATTTTTGAGAAAAATACACTTAGAAGCAGTTTTTCAAAGCTTAGCCAAACACTAATTGATGCTCAGAAATATTTTTCAAACTAATTAGTCAAACACAAACTGCTTCTCACCAAAAATACTTTTGAGAAAAAACTTTTGAAAAAAAATACTTTTCAAAATAGGCTGATTTTTGTAGCTTGGCCAAACGGGCTATTAGAATAATTTGGGATCATCACTTTGAGACTGTCTACTTTTAGATGTTGATTCAACAAACTCTAGTTTGTTCAGATAATGTTGAATATGGTTTTGGTGCTACGAACTCAATATTTTATCACAAAATAAAAATATATGTGTACAAAAGTACTTTTTTGAGAAATATTTTTGAGAAAAATACACTTAGAAGCAGTTTTTCAAAGCTTAGCCAAACACTAATTGCTGCTCAGAAATATTTTTCAAACTAATTAGCCAAACACAAACTGCTTCTCACCAAAAATACTTTTGAGAAAAAACTTTTGAAAAAAAATACTTTTCAAAATAGGCTGATTTTTGTAGCTTGGCCAAACGGGCTATTAGAATAATTTGGGATCATCACTTTGAGACTGTCTACTTTTAGATGTTGATTCAACAAACTCTAGTTTGTTCAGATAATGTTGAATATGGTTTTGGTGCTACGAACTCAATATTTTATCACAAAATAAAAATATATGTGTACAAAAGTACTTTTTTGAGAAATATTTTTGAGAAAAATACACTTAGAAGCAGTTTTTCAAAGCTTAGCCAAACACTAATTGCTGCTCAAAAATATTTTTCAAACTAATTAGCCAAACACAAACTGCTTCTCACCAAAAATACTTTTGAGAAAAAACTTTTGAAAAAAAATACTTTTCAAAATAGGCTGATTTTTGTAGCTTGGCCAAACGGGCTATTAGAATAATTTGGGATCATCACTTTGAGACTGTCTACTTTTAGATGTTGATTCAACAAACTCTAGTTTGTTCAGATAATGTTGAATATGTTTTTGGTGCTACGAACTCAATATTTTATCACAAAATAAAAATATATGTGTACAAAAAATAAAAAGTTCTAAAAAGCATGAGCTTACAAAATCATATAAACCTATTGTGATCGTTTCTAATTTCCTGATAGAAACAACAAATGTGAACATGCCTAACCTTTGGTTCCCAAAGATCCCACTCGTGATGTCTCCTTCCTTTTCTTTATTTTTATTGGGTGCAATGAAAAATTATTAAAAAAATGTTGCTTACGCTAGGGTCGATTTCACTTGAATGGGAGTGATGGGATATCTAGAGCTAATGGGTTGCGTCAGGCCAAGGCAATAGTGCAATCACAAGACAATACTTGAACGCCTCAAATAGTATATGTTGATGACTCACATATCAGATATTAAAATACATATTTTATATGTTTTGCCAGGCTCTTTCATATTGAACTTCGTGTATAGGAGCTCTGTTACTCAGCCGACAACCGATGTGGGATTAGAAGAGCTTATACATATCTATCTATTTATATTTATATTATTATAAAACAATTTTGGATTACGAAAATAGCCTTAAAATATTAATCAATAAATAATTTAAAATTAGATTAAAATTGTAATTTTCAAACTTTACCTAATATCAATTGAACTTTGAATTTGAATGAGAATTAGGTCCACTTAGAATTATTTGGGTAAAAAAATGTGGATTGATTTCATTTCCTATTCAAATTAAATATGGTATGACTTTTACCACGAACACATCACTGTTACATTAATCATATTGGCCGACAAGGTAATGAAAAAAATTTCTACTTCTATAAACAATTTGGTAAAAATAACATACAAAGAAGAGAGTTCTATGTACCTGTTATGAAATAGAAGATTCTTACACTTCTATTTAAGGTGAATGTTTTTAATGTATTTAATTAGAGAGATTTTAGAGTCCTATTATTGGTAGCATGATCTTCCTCCTCCCTATAAATAGAGGTGCTCTCTACCATTGTAATTCACCCCTCTCAACTCAATAAGAAGAACTCTCTCTACTCTTCTCTCTATTGCTATTGCTCTTGCATAATTGTTCTTGTCTTTACTTTAGTTTATAACACGTTATCAGCACGAGACTCTACCGTCTCAAGTATCATTCTCGAAAATCCAAGGTATTTTCCCTCTTCCTAATTTAATTTTCGAGTATGTCTGACATTATGAAAAGAAAGTTCGTTTTCCTTGAAATTTCGGGCAAGAACTATATGACATGGGTGTTGGATGCTGAAATCCACCTAGATGCTATGGGTCTCGGAGACACCCTCAAAGATAAAGAAAAAGCATCCACCCAAGATTGTGCGAAGGCCTTGATTTTCTTGCGCCACCACCTTGACGAAGGTTTGAAGATTGAATATCTCACCGTCAAGGATCCACTCGTTTTGTGGAACAGCTTAAAGGAGAGATATGACAACCTGAAGTTGGTCACTCTGCCACAAGCACGATATGATTGGGCCCATCTGAGGCTACAGGACTTTAAGTCCGTTTCTGAATATAATTCTGCTATGTTCAGAATTACTTCTAAACTGAAGCTATGTGGAGATAACATCTCCGATTACGATATGCTTGAGAAAACGTTTACAACGTTTCATGCCTCCAATATGGTACTGCAGCAACAGTACCGAGAGAAAGGCTTTACGAAGTACTCTGAACTGATTTCTCTCTTACTAGTGGCTGAGCGAAATAATGATCTGCTCATGAGAAATCGCGAAAATAGACCAACTGGGTCTACACCACTGCCTGAAGCAGATATGGTGCACTCGCATTATGCCAAACATAAAAGGGACCATGATCACGGTCATAAACGGGGTCAAAGCCAAGGACGTGGACAAGGAAGAAATTCCAAAGAAGTCCGTCACCCCGCAAAGAGAGATAACCACCGAAAGCAGAAACGGGGTCCAGAAGATCCTAAGGCAAATAGTTCAGAAACTATATGTTATCGTTGCGGTGGAAATGGGCACTGGTCTCGGACTTGCCGTATACCAAGACACTTGGTTGACCTTTATCAAGCATCTCGAAAGAGAAAAGGCCCTGAAACAAATTTTGTCTATGACGACAATGAGGATATCACCCACCTGGATGTGGCAGACTTCTTTGAGCAACCCGAGGGAAAGATAGACCACCTAATCGGTGATGGAACCATGATGAAAGAAGATGGAGCTGTTTGATTCTACTTGTATTAGTCAATGAATAAATTAATAGTCATTAGCATTAGCTCGTATTAGTTAATTCATGATATGATGTTAGTATTAGCCCTTTAGAATGTTTCAATATGCTCAAATATTTTTATTGTACAGTAGAGGTAATCGACTAACCTAAAAACTAGTCGATCGTCTAATATTTAGCAATAAAACGAACTTTTTTCCGCCAGGCCAGATATTCGAATATCAGAGTCTGATATTCGAATATCTGGGCCAGATATTCGAATATCAGAATTCCTATATTCGAATATCTGGCAAGATATTAGAATATGTGCTTAAATATTCGAATATCTAATATTTTTCGCATTAAAGTATTATTTTTTCCGCAAGGCATTATATTCGAATATTAGAATACAATATTCGAATATCCTAAATAACTGCTTCCCAAAACGCTGTTTAAACGCGAAACAAAAGAATTGAAGTTGTTTATACTTATATTTATGTATTTTTTTTGTATGTCAAACTATGGGAAAGCAAAATGGATATCTCACAAAGCGAACTTGGATCAACATCCAACTGTAAAAGTATTTGCCTAGTTGATTCATGTACTACACATACAATACTCAAAGAAAGGAAGTATTTCTCTCAACTGAATATGTGTAAGGCAAACATTACTACAATCTCTGGAAGTAGTAAATTGATTGAAGGCTCCGGAAGAGCTATAGTAACTCTGCCCAAGGGCACGATGTTAATCATAGAGAATGCAATGTTCTCCTCCAAGTCTATGAGAAACTTGTTAAGCTTTAAAGATGTACGCCGGAATGGCTACAATATTGAGACAATGGATGAAGATAATCTTGAATATCTTGTCCTCACTTCAAAGAATGTCTCCGGCCAAAAGAGGGTTATTGAGAAATTCCCGTCTTTATCTTGTGGCCTGTATTGGACAAGAATTAGTGCAATTGAGGCACATTCAACAGTAAATCTAAAGAATACTGAGTCCAATACATTTGTACTTTGGCATGATCGACTGGGTCACCCAGGATCAACCATGATGAGACGGATTATAGAAAGCTCATATGGGCATCCGTTAAAGAATTTCAAAATTCTCTCAAGTAATGAATATCCTTGCACTTCGTGTTATCAAGGCAAGCTGATTATCAGACCATCCCCAACAAAGGTTGGGACTGAGTCACCCCAGTTTCTGGAACGTATACAAGGGGACATTTGTGGACCTATTCACCCACCTAGTGGATCGTTTAGGTATTTCATGGTCTTGATAGACGCATCCTGTAGATGGTCTCATGTGTGCCTGTTGTCATCTCGCAACCTGGCGTTTGCGAAGTTAATGGCACAAATAATTCGGCTACGAGCACACTTTCCAGATAATCCAATCAAGTCCATTAGACTGGATAATGCTGCTGAGTTTACATGCCAAGCATTTAATGATTATTGCTTATCAATCGGGATAAAAGTTGAACATTCTGTAGCCCATGTTCACACTCAGAACGGTCTTGCAGAATCGTTAATTAAGCGCTTGCAGTTGATTGCAAGGCCATTACTGATGAGAACGAGGCTGCCCACTTTAGTGTGGGGTCATGCCGTATTGCATGCAGCAATGTTAATTCGTCTCAGGCCGATGAATTACCACAAGTATTCTCCGTTGCAATTGGTTTTGGGTCATGAACCCGATATATCCCATTTAAGGATATTTGGATGTGCCGTATATGTGCCTGTAGCACCGCCATCCCGCACCAAAATGGGTGCGCAAAGAAGGTTAGGAATATATGTTGGGTTTGATTCGCCCTCCATCATTCGCTACCTTGAAACATTGACAGGCGACCTGTTTACTGCACGATTTGCAGACTGTCGATTTGATGAAACACTTTTCCCAAAATTAGGGGGAGAAGTTGGTGAAACCAAACGGGAAATTTTGTGGAAAAATGAATCATTATCTCATCTTGATCCACATACCTCTACTTGTGAGAAAGAGGTACAAAAGATTATCCATTTGCAAAGAATAGCAAATCAAATGCCTGACGCATTTACGGACTTGAAGAGGATAACGAAATCCCACATTCCTGCGGAAAATGTTCCGATCCATATTGAAGTCCCTATTGGACAATTATCTAGTGTCATATCCAATGAGTCAAATGCACGCCAGAAGCGTGGCAGACCATTAGGTTCCAAAGATCGAAATCCTAGAAAGAGGAAAAAGAACGATCTAAATGACACTATGAAAGAATCACATGAGGACGCTCATGATTTGATTAATTCCGAGATTCACGAAGAATCTATTGAGCCTGAAGCTCTTGAAAATACGGAACTACTCCCAAATCCAATTAATATTGAGGCAAATATTAATCGAGTGGATGTTGTGGTAGATAATGTCTTTGCTTATAATGTAGCATCTAACATTATGAAAGAATGTGAGGATCTCGAACCTCAATCTGTGAAAGAATGTCGAGAAAGACATGATTGGCCAAAATGGCAAGTAGCAATTCAATCTGAATTGAATTCGCTGGCAAAACGTGAAGTTTTTGGCCCTATTGTTGAAACACCTAATGGTGTTAAGCCCGTTGGCTACAAGTGGGTCTTTGTACGCAAACGAAATGAGAAAAATGAAGTACAAAGATATAAAGCACGCCTTGTTGCACAAGGTTTTTCCCAAAGGCCTGGTGTCGATTATGAAGAGACATATTCGCCTGTAATGGATGCGATAACCTTTCGTTATCTCATAAGTTTTGCTGTCCATGAGAAGCTGGACATGCACTTAATGGATGTCGTTACTGCCTATCTTTATGGCTCACTTGATAACGACATATACATGAGAATTCCCGATGGACTCAAGGTGCCAAATGCGCACAATTCCAAATCTCGGGAAATGTTTTCAATCAAATTGCAAAGGTCCTTGTATGGTCTAAAGCAATCAGGACGAATGTGGTATAATCGTCTAAGTGAGTACTTGTTGAAAGAAGGCTATACAAATGATGCCATTTGCCCATGTGTGTTTATAAAGAAAACAACATCGGGATTTGTTGTACTTGCCGTATATGTTGATGACATAAACCTTATTGGAACCCCTGAAGAACTCCAAAAGGCAATTGATTATCTAAAGGATGAATTCGAGATGAAAGATCTCGGGAAGACTAAACTATGTCTTGGTTTGCAAATTGAATATTTGGCAAACGGAATTTTTGTTCATCAATCTACCTATACAGAAAAGGTACTGAAACGGTTTTACATGGATGACGCACATCCGTTAAGTACACCGATGGTTGTTCGTTCACTTGAAGTGAACAAAGATCCATTCCGACCTAAAGAACGGAATGAAGAGATACTTGGTCCTGAAGTACCATATCTTAGCGCAATTGGCGCATTAATGTATCTTGCAAATACTACAAGGCCGGACATTTCTTTTTCAGTTAATGTCTTAGCAAGATTTAGCTCGGCTCCTACGAGGAGACATTGGAATGGGATCAAACACATATTGCGGTACCTAAAAGGGACTACCGATTTGGGCCTGTTTTATGGAAAGAATTGCAGCCCGGATCTTGTTGGTTATGCTGATGCTGGATATTTGTCCGACCCACACAAGGCTCGATCTCAGACGGGTTATGTGTTTACCTGTGGAGAAACCGCCATATCTTGGCGATCGACTAAGCAATCAATTGTGGCTACTTCATCTAATCATGCCGAGATAATTGCTATTCATGAAGCAAGTCGGGAGTGTGTGTGGCTAAGGTCGATAATACATCATATCCAAGACAAATGTGGTTTGAAATGTGATAAACTACCCACAACTTTATATGAAGATAATGCAGCATGTATAGCTCAATTGAAGGGAGGATTCATAAAGGGAGATAGAACGAAGCATATTTCACCAAAGTTATTCTTCACACATGACCTTCAGAAGAATGGTGATATCAATGTTCAACAGATTCGTTCAAGTGAATTGGCTGATTTATTCACAAAGTCTCTACCAAAGTCAACCTTCAAGAAGCTAGTTCACAAGATCGGAATGCGAAGACTTAAGGACATAAATTGATGTTCTTATCAGGGGGAGTTAAGGCGCGTTGCACTCTTTTTCCCTTACAAGGTTTTGTCCCAACTGGGTTTTCCTTGCAAGGTTTTTAACGAGGCAACCAATAGGCGCATATTCAAACATGTGTACTCTTTCCTTACTTTAATTTTTCCCATTGGGTTTTGTTTTAAGGTTTTAACGAGGCACATCATTGAATAGACATTCAAGGGGGAGTGTTATGAAATAGAAGATTCTTACACTTCTATTTAAGGTGAATGTCTTTAATGTATTTAATTAGAGAGATTTTAGAGTCCTATTATTGGTAGCATGATCTTCCTCCTCCCTATAAATAGAGGTGCTCTCTACCATTGTAATTCACCCCTCTCAACTCAATAAGAAGAACTCTCTCTACTCTTCTCTCTATTGCTATTGCTCTTGCATAATTGTTCTTGTCTTTACTTTAGTTTATAACAGTACCTAGCTATTAAGCATTGCGGTCTTTAAATGCTGATTTGGTGCCCAACAAATAACTACTACTAAATGCTCAATAAAGTTTTGCCTATTTATAGAATGAAAATAATATAATTAATTAATTTGGCATTATTTTTTACTAAGCTTAGGAAATAACCTATGCTAATAATGACCATTCTTTTGAAAATTTAGGACGTCACTCTATCAATTACTATCATGCTAATCATGATCCAAGCTAAGCATGAACACAATGTTGGTTTACAAAAATAACCTTATAATTAATATTAAGCATAATAACTCATAATGAAAGAATATATTCGAAATTTTAGATGTTAGCCTTGTAATCTTATTAGAATTAGGACATACATGAATACTATACGTTAGCATGTAAACCTAATACCTCTAGGAACATGTTAGATTTCTATTAGTATAATTACTTTCGAGACATATTTTTAGACATGTAATTCTTTTACTTTGAGGATATACTTCTTAAAAATTTCTATTACTAATTTAATTTGAATATTTAATTATTATCCTATTACTAAGTTAATTTGAGCAGGTATTATATTTTCCAAATCCATTTTAAAAAAAAATATTTTTAATATAAAAACACGAATACAATACTAATAGACCAAAATAGCCCTAAAATATTAAACACAAGAACTCATACGAAAAAAACGTAATGAGTAATAACCTATTCCTTTGGACTACAATACCTTATATTTTATTTTTTTTAATATTTAAAATTTAAAAATTAATATACATTAAAAATATTAAATTATTAAATACATTTTTATTATTATTAAATTTTCATATAACATTGAAAAATATTCCAAACTACTAAAAGGTAGCTAAGAAATATTTAAAAATTAAATATGTGAAAATATAGAAAAAAAAATAGTTGGTAAAAGTCAATGCCGCTAACAATTTTGCAAAGATAAAGATCTAAAAGTAAAATATCAAATTGATCTTTTTATTATTTGAAAATAAAATTTATGGTGAATAAAATTATAATTTCGATTAAATATTCATAGCATGAGAATTAAGAATTTGAAGAAACATGGTATAAATTGTTCCTTATGTTATGACCAAATAACTAATTTTTTTAATTAATTATTTAGCAAGAGAATGCAAAACAATTATTTTTTAAATTTATTGTATGAGTAAAATTATTTTTTAAGTTAAAAAAAACTCTTGAGATAGATAAATTTATCCCATAAAAGAGCATTAGAGATTAAAAAAATTTAGAACATATAGTAAAAAAGGTTAGTATAGTATCAAAAATTAAAGGGCCATAGAAGTGTCGCACAATCAAAGATGATACAGATCAAATGTGCTTCTAAATATGTGTTTGTCCCTATATTCAATGTTCGTCTCCCGAAACTAAAGCAATCCTTTTAATTTGTGTGAAAATAATTTTTAATATATTTATGTTTTGCAATTATAATAAGTCAAACCCAACGACAAACATTCTAAATATTGTACTCCATTTATCGTAATATATTTTCTTGTACGAACGACTGTACTTTCAAGAGGGATGTCAATACCAACAACAAGAATTCTAGTTGTGACAGAGCAACTAAAGAATTAGAAGGAGATATACATAAAAACATTGACATGATTTTTGATTGAGATCATTTTAAGTTTTATGGGTAGAATATCTAAGTGATAAAGAATATCGTCGATGTGAACTGAACCTTATGATCAAGACGTCTAAAATATTGAAAGAAATTTTAGCACATATTAGCTAAGCATATAAGTCGCACATAGTATACAATTGTATAACTTAAACTCCTATAAGCATGCTTTTTTTCAACCATAGGACATATTGAAAAATAAAGAGAGGAAGAAGGGAGGAACAATCTGAAAGAAAATAAAAAAAGGGAGAAAATATAGTATTTATTTTGTTATATAAGCTTTGGAGTTCAATACCAAAAATTTATATCCAAGCTCGAGCACATACATTCTTAAAATTTAAATAAATAAGGGTTATTTCTCTCAAGAATACACACAAAGATCCCCTTCAATATTTTTAAGTGTGTTCAACAACATTAGATGCAAGACATAAACGAAATTTTACGGATGAGGTAACAAACAAAGGTGATGAAATACAAAAAATATATACAAGTTTCCTAAAATCTGAGCAATAAAGGGACGTTTTTTATGGATAATGTTGAAATGTATTGAAAACATATAGATGAGCCAATATATAATATTTGAGGAAGATTAGAGGCGATTTGAACTGATTTGATATCAAAATTCATAGTTAAAATTGAGTTCAAAAAATTCTTCGATGGCACATGTATCAAACATGTATCACTTGTATATCTCACTCATAGGTATACATGGATGTTCATGTAATACACATTTGATACAAATATAATACATATGTGAAACACAAACGATACACATATCATGTTTTTCCATGTTCATCTTCTTCTTCAAATTTTCAGTTCAAACCACATCAAAACTCTAAAAAATTATCCCGAAACTGAAATTTAAACTCCTTCAGATGTATCCAATCTACTCCAACAATACCCACTCAAAAAAATAATTCTTTTTTTTTTGTCATAAATAACTAATTGGTTAATATTAATAATATTTTATGAATGGACTAATTTTAGTACTAACTTATTTATGGACTGACAAAACTGATATATAAAAAATTTCGTTAAGATATGAATTACAAATAAATTACATATAATCATAAATTGTTGGGCCCGTACTAGCACGGGCTATCTACCAAGAAGATATACTGCAGTTAATCTTAGCCAAAAGACCTAGAAATGTGCGTTTTACATGTTTTTCTAGGCTCTTCCATATCGACTTCGTGTATAGGAGCTCTGTTACTCAGCCGATGTGGGACTAGAAGAGCTTCTGCACATCTCCTACAAAACAAGAATCATTATAGAATAGGACTAAGAAGAGTGTAACATCTTTCCAAGTTAAACTCATCTAGGGACCAAAAACATACATTTCATTTAATTGAAAGGTTAAATACGTTTATAATCAAATATTAAAAGCATTAAAATCTTAATTTACTAATAAAGAGGGATAAAAAATATTGTTATCCCTCGTTTAGGGCAATTTTGTCCCCTGCCAATCCTCCTCTCTTGCTTTTGTGCATTCTTCTTTTGGTTTTTAGTTGAAAATTTTGACCTATGGATAATGTTGCCCAAAGATCATATAGTTTCCATACTGATTATTTCTATTAAAAAATTTCAGCTCAAAAATATCAAAGTTAAGTACACATTTTGATGGAAATTTGTCCAATGTTCGCATTTACTATATAAACTTATATATTTACAATTAAATACACTAATTGTAAAACAAAATGTATAATCGATAAAATTTACATAAGTATGATTTAGAACTATAATTGGTGGGGTGCGCCAGGCCAAGGCAATAGTGCAACACCAAGGCGACGCTTGAAGGCCCCGATAGCAAGCTATCGTGATGAACCTTCCCCCTTAAAAAATTAAGTTAATATCGTGTGAGTCAATGACTCACATATCAGATATTAAACTGATAAGAACAGATACTACACTTGATCTTAGCCAAAAGGCCGAGAAAGGTATGATTTTACACATTTCGTTAGGATCCTTTTATATCCAAATTTATAGATAGGAGCTTTACTATATAGTCGATGTGGGACTAGAAGAGCTTCTACAAATCTACCAAGAGATAAGATTCCTTACTTGAATAGGCCAAAGGAGAGTGGAGACAAAAATTTTGAATAAAAAGAAGAGATTCATTAAAATATTCTTCTTTTTTTAACCTCTTCCTTTCTTGGCAATAAATTGATTCGCCTTCTCCCTTGCAAAACTAAAAAATTTAGAATGATTTGAGATCATCAGTATGAGACTCTCTACTGTTTGATGCTGATTCACCAATCTCTGGTTTGTTCAGGCAATGACGAATATGGTTTTGGTGCTACGAACTCAGTATTTTATCACAGAATAAAAATGTATACATATATGAAAAAATAAAAAATTCTAAAAAGTATGAGATTATAAATTATACATAGTTTTGAAGAGATCCACCATAACTTAAATAATTGACATTAAATTCAAATTTTAGATTCGCCACTTCTTAATTCAAGGTATATGTATCTCATAGTCTTCTATACCAAATGTCGATCTCGAAACTATTGTTCCTAATTTCCTCGTGTAAGCATGCCTATATATTTGTTTCATTATTTTTTCTTGTCTTTTTGGGCATACACAAGCTTTTCACATTGAAGCAATAAAAGCACTTTGGTCCCTCATTTATTCATAAAAAATTAAGAAAAATATTGCATCTTATTAGTTGTTTCTTAATACAAGTATTGCATCTTTTTCCTATTGAAGTTTACTTTTATAGCAAACAACACATTCTGAAAGAAATAGTTTGTTAATTTGAGGGAAAAGTGGGAGTCCCACATCGGTAGGCTAAAGCCTATTTATGGATTTTTTAAGTGCTAGTCCATTGTCAGTTGTTTAAGAGTACTCATTATTTAGAATATATTAAATATTAAATATTTGAACTTGAGCCGATTATTAAATTAATAATTTAATTTTTTAGCAGAATATTTGTTTTATTTGAATTTTAAAATTCAAATTAACAGACACATCTGTAAAAAAAAGGGTGTCTTTTCGAAAAAAAGGTCTGTCTTTTCCTCTATAAATAGACACCCCTAAAATACATATTCAGAAAATCTGCAATAATCAATTTGTGGCTTGTTGTATCCTGAAAAAGATTGTCTGTATTTCACCAAATCTGTATACGGGCAATAACGTCTTTATGGAAAGTCGTTCTCACGCCTCAAGCCTTCTTCAATTTAGTTTTTTCGATTATTATTATTTAACAATCTTCAAGAAGTTATTCTGCTATGGAAAACATTCTGTCCAATGTTGAAAATCCAAAAGAATTCATCAAACTCGATCATTTTGATGAATAAAACTTTACTCGCAGGAAGGACAAGATGATTTTCCTACTGACTGCTCTGAAGATTTTTTATCTTCTCGATCCACAATTTCTTGCTGTGCCAGATCCGACTGTAGAGGATTCTGATGAAGTGAAAGCAATAAGGAAGAAACGGGAAGATGATGAACTGCTGTGCCGGGGACATATTCTGAATACATTCACAGATCGTCTCTATGATCTGTATCAAAATTTGAAGTCTCCAAGGGAAATCTGGACGGCATTGCAAAGTTCTTATGAAAACGAGAAATGAGGTATCGACAAATTTCTATCTTTAATGTACTTCGAATTTAAAATAGTTGATACAAAGCCCATTATGGATCAGATTCATGAACTGCAAATCTTAGTTTCAAAACTAAGTGATCTTGAAGTTAAAATTCCTGATGCACTTCAAATCGGTGCTATACTTTCTAAACTGCCTTCTTTTTGGAATGACTATAGAAAGAAAATCCTGCATTCTTCTGAGAAATTAACTGTGGAACAGTTTCGAACTCACATTCAAATTGAAAGTGAGACTCGAATTCGTGATACTTTTATGCAACCCTCAAGTTCTACAGTTAATAATGTTAGTCAGAATAATAACGGAGATGGAAATAAAAATTTGAAAGTTTCCAATAAGCCTCAATTTAAAAAGAGGAATTCTTTGAAATGTCATCACTGTAGAAAGAAAGGCCACAAGATTCGTGATTGCAGGTTTAAGAAAGCAGGAATTAATTTTAATCATGGAAATTCTGGAAATACTGGAAACTCCGGAAGGTCTGAGAATGCAAAAGCAAATATGGTTGAAAGTTCTTCACAAGGCTTGGTTGCAATGGTTTCTGTAGCACCATGTAATATGGTTACATAATTAAACATGGTTGCTACTGCTGTTAAGAGTCAAGACTGGTGGTTGGATTCGGGGGCCACCGTTCATGTCTGTTATGAGAAGAACATGTTCAAGACTTATCCAGAAGTGAAGGAACCCGAGAAGGTTCTCATGGGAAATCATATGACTGCAGATGTTGCAAGAAATGGA
>JAXGFW010000301.1:25000-28063 GCA_034376525.1 Nicotiana benthamiana | reverse complement strand
GCGGTTTCTGGGAATTTAAAACCCGATTTCCTCCATAAATTCTCCGATCCAAATGGCAGAGAAGTTTCCATATTTATACCTTTTCTTGTTGGAGGGGCGACCGTACGTTAAACTACCAAAGAAACTAGGGTAAACCAATGTGATCATGACATTGTAGGTGCTTGCGATGGGACGGATGCGACTTCCCTCAGTTGGTTTGGGTGGCATAGCCCGTTGCATAAGTCCCCCCCTTTTTTTATGCATTTCTTTAGTCTTTAGGGAGCCAAAGCTTGACTTTACTAAACTAATAAATAAGGCTCGCGCTAGGCGCTTACCTTTTTTGGCTGTAGGGTTGGGGTGGCTTGCTGGGTGAGACTGATAGAAAGAAAGGACGGGGGGCAACCATGCATGGTACTTCTCGACCCTGTCTCCGAGGGACAGTTGAACTAGCGACTCATGAATGCTGCCGGGTTGGACGAGCCAATAACTCGAAGGCGTTCGGTCTGTTTTTTGAGCAAGAATCACAGCCTTACCTTATCTTCACCATGATACGGACTCCAAGTTCTTATGGCAGAGCACGAGGAGATTTATCATCAATATGATGATTGGAATGGAAACCAGAAGCACGACTGGGGTCCTCGTGGTCCAAGATAATCAAACCATCAATAACAGTAACGTAAGCATGAGACTTTTTGGTAGTACCGGTGAACCAGATGGCCGCGGCGATGGAATCTGGGACGGAGGACTTGTAGTATCTCTCTAGATCTGGCAAAAGCGAAAGACCCCCTAACATAATTCGAATGGAGGCTGACCGCTGAGCCCACTCTGGCCTCGCGGGGCGGGCCCCTGTGGTTGCGAGCTGGAGCTGCCATAGCTTATGGCTATAGCAATGGGAGGGCCCCAGCAGAGAGAAAAGTCAGGATAACGAGCGCTCCGCCCGCCAAGCGGGCGGCAGGAGCAGCGGGCAAGTGCTTGGTAAGCCAACAGCCCAGTGAACCGGGCGGGGCACTCGAAGAAAGGGGGGCACACTGAGCAAGTACGAGAAATTGGCCCCGCTCCGCTTTCTTAAAAGCAAGGACCACTACGGGAGGTCAAACCAAGGATCTATGGAAGTGGGGGCTCGTCCCCGGTCAATATTGGATCAAACAATAGGGGGCCGTAGCACTGACCTCTTTTTTTTATTGATTCAATACAATAGGGGAAAAGATCGTACAGTTCCCTACCGAGACAAACTCTCAACGGATCCTCCGCGCGCTGGGAATACCTCTTCCGTGCGTCTTTCTCGTGGCGGGAACAGAACAACAGGGAAAGACCCGGCCCAGGGCGAGCTTTATTTATTTAAGAGAGAATGGGGAGTGAATCGAATTCCGTTTCCGTTCTTTGGGGGCTTTCGGGCCCCTCTCGATCTTTTTCTACGTTGAGAAGGGGGAAGGAGTCTAAATCAATGGACATTAATGAACCATCATTGATGGACGTTGCACATGACACGATCAATTCGACTCAAGGTCCGGCGCTAATAGAAGTTGCTTACTTTCCTAGTAGCGAAGGAAAGGGCAGGGCTTTTTTCGTAGTAATAGTGGGCGGGTCTCATGAGATCTATGCCGGCCGTCGGAATCAAACGAAGGTCGAAGGACCATTCGATTCATTAAGGGGCATAGCGGCGCCCTCGCCCGGCGCCATTTCCGGACCTAGCAGCAGACGGGCGGGCCGTGCCTGAATTCAGACCGGACCAGACTCTTCTTTGTTTGAGCTGCTCCCAGGCACGCAGACCGAAGATCTCACTTGTCCTGGACAAGTACGTAGAGATCTTCGTGGGACCGTGGAGGGAGTCTCAATCGATCTTTTCTAGGATTCCTTATCACGCCACACATGGAGATCTTTCCATTGATAGATCAGAGGGTCCCCCCTTGAACAAATTCTTAAAGGTTAGGTTACTACCTGCTTCTACGGAAGAGGTTTACTTTGTACCGCCCGGAGGTCATATAGATCGGAATCCGGAGCGATAAGAACGAAAGGGTTGGTGTGGCCACAGCTACAACTACTGGCGCTTCAAATTAGATTCTAAGGGCGCTACTGAAAGCCTTTTTTTAGGTCCTGTAATAGGGAGGTGTAAGCCTCGAAAGCCTTTGGTACTTCGGTAGGGTCGGACGGCTTTCTTTGCCCCAGCTTGGCGAATCGCATCCCCGCACAACGACATTCTTTGTTTGTGCGCCCCTTACCGTTCTCGCTCAGTCTTTCAACGGCTGGGAAGGCAGTCGTAGAAACGAAGCCTATCGCCACGCCGACCATCAAATACGAGATTGGGCCCCTTCTCAAAGATTTGATGGAATGGCCCACCCCACCCAAGAGCGCTTATGTCATAGGGGAACTCATGGCTGGAAACAATCCTTATGGTTTGTTTTGATATCCGGTAGGAATAATAAAAAAAAAGTCCAGGTTGGTTGGTGAGCCTAGTGATAGGAGACTATCTAGCTTGGTTCGGAGAGCACTTGTTGGGTTAAATATTTATTTGTTGCTAAATGTTACGGCCTAAATGCTGAACTATTGACCCTACTTGTTCGGATGGGTGTTCACCCCAAAGTGTTCCCGGACCGCATGCATACATCCGTAAGTAACTTAGTGCAACATGGAAAATTTCATTGAGAGGAATCAGCAAAGAAAAGAAAAACGGGTCAACAACATCAACATGTGTATTTGAGAGATTGTCCTCGGGCTGAGGAGTGTCCACATGAGTTCGTTGAGGTGTTTACACAGGCCTGTGGTCCTCTTTTATATTCTGTCGAGAGTTCGGATTGCTCCACCTAAGTAGAACGAAAAGAAGGAATTGGAAAAGAAAAGGGGGAGCTATTGTGAAGCCTAGAAAGGCGGAAGCGGAAAATCGCTTATACCGAGTTCCCCAACAGCAGCTTAGCTTAGTAGCAAGACTCTTTCTACTGGCGTGGCGCTGCTGGATGCTTCTGATCAATAGAACACGAAGAGGAGGAAAAAAAAAGCTTATGATGAGCATCTATTTGAGTCGATCATTTCCAAGATCTAATTCCAGTTTTTTCTTATGTAGTGGAAACGCCTTACAATCTGAAGTTT
>JAXGFW010000301.1:12500-20000 GCA_034376525.1 Nicotiana benthamiana | reverse complement strand
AGAGCTGATTGCTGGCGATGACTTGGTGAAGGGAATCTATGAGAGAAGGTTCTCGAACCGGGTTACGACCGAATAGAGCGCGGAACCAACGAGTTCAGTCGAACAAGGTAACGAGTCTAAGGGAAGGATCAAGCTTGAAAGGAATGGACGGGCGTAGGCTTAATAGTGAACGCAGACCCCCCTGCTTATAGATATGAGATCAATGACTTAAATAAAAGAAAGATGTCGAGAGAAAGTCTTAGCCCTTAAAATGCGTTGCGAAGAGAGATCGAAGACGAAGATTTTCTGACGCAGTGCGGGCACTGGATGGAAAAGACAGATAAAGGAACAACCCACCGGAAGGGCATACCTCAAGGGGCACCAATCTCCCCCGGCAAAGATCTATCTGCGCGAAGCCGACCTATGGATAGAAAGAAAGATGCAGGAAAGGCAAATGAAAGAAGAAAGCAAAATTCGCTTTGGGAGTGTGAGATAGGCAGACGGGGAGTACGCAGCCGAACAACCGCTGGGGTTTCCAGCAGTGATAGCTGAACTAATCAGATGGGCCGCCCCAAACCTTACGCTGACATTTTAATCGGAAATCAACATCGGGTCCCGGCTATCCGAAAAACGCAGACTGAAGCGGAAGATCACAAAATGCAACACAACAAGGGGGTCGTTAGACCGTAGCTTGCGCGAAGGAAGAAGCTAATCAATCAGAATTGAGACAGGGAGGAGAGGCGAAAGAGAGATTTTCGAGCCTGCAAGCAGCAAGCAACAACGGCTTTTCAGCCGTTGCGCGCTAGCTTGTAGTTTAGGGGTATAGTAGGGGTGCCCCTTTCTCAAACTTTTCTATAATATAAGGTAAGCTTTTTGGAACCCTAGTTTTGGAGTTTTCCCCAACCAACCTATACCTTACTAATAAAAAGGGGCTTCCCTTTTTCAGCTGCATTGCACTGCCGCATAAACAATGGATCCGCTGGGCTGGATGAGCAACCTTCTATCTGGCCTCTGTACCAATAGTAGAGTGGCTTGCTACTTTCAATCAGAAAAGGAAGATTGAGCAAGGCAAAGGAGAAAGAAGTTGTCCCCTCTTCTCTGCCGCCGCCGCATATGTAGAAAAAGAAGGAGCGGAGAAGGAAGAACAACCGTTTGACTTTGGCACATGAGGTGGCGGGTTTGGCTAGGTAACATAATGGAAATGTATCGGACTGCAAATCCTGGAATGACGGTTCGACCCCGTCCTTGGCCTCGAGGAGTGGTGAGCAGCACGGAACTTGTTTCAATCAAATGGCATAGTATTAGGGTAGGAGGCTTTCCTTTGTTATAGAAATCCACAGACAACATTCTGGAACTTCCAAACCAAAGAAATGCAAGATGAGAAGGAGCTTTTTACGTTACGCTTCAATAGAATGAATTCGGTAAGGGTAGAATAGGCCCTATGGTCGATCGAAGGTGCTGTGCCACTTGAACTCAAATCTATCTGACCTTCAATCCAGCCAGCTCATAACAAAGTGTTAGACCAATCTCAGGGCTGACACAACCGAATTGGTTGAGGAAAAGGAAACCCCAGCGACCAAGCACTCCCGCCCCCAAAAGCGGAGACCGAAGAACCGCCAGGTTGTCGAGGACACGTCTGAAGAGGAGGCGGGCGCCCTCTAAGTTGACCACCCTACCCACTAATGGACTAGGCGGGGGGGTAAGGCGAACGGGAACCGACCGAAAACCCTCTCTTTACTCAATGGATAGCGCTTATTCTCTTTCAATCAACAAAATGAGAAATGGGGGAGAAAGAAAAAAAAGAGGTCTTTATTGAAGAGGCTTTGCACCTGAAATAGGACTAATGCAGATCCAGAAGAATGGTCTGGGCTTTCGAAAAGATGAAGATGCAAGGGGTAAAGAGACAGTCTTTTGAACAAGCAAGCTGACATAAGGATTCTAGCTCGCGCCCACTTAGAGCAGATGGAGATTCTCGGACGGGGAAAAGCGGCACTCGACATCTATTAAACAAGACCAAGAACAAAGCCATACCATGCCCTCGGGAGAAAGTAGTGATGATTGCCATGAATGCTGCCCTCGAGGACGTGTACAAGAAGGTCTTTGCCGATTCCTATCAACATGGTGCATCTCTTAGTAGAGGGGCGTGAAAAGTGGAGACTTTGACCGAATGAATAGGGATCAATTGATAGACATTTTTCTTGAGGAAGAGAATCCAGGATGAACGCTTTTTTCATTCGCTATGCGCTGACTGGATGCGTACTCGCGTGATCAATCGATGGACGGGGGAATTGCGTGAATGATGAGACCGGCCTAACCTAAAGTCAAGGCTCTTCCCTCTCTTGATGGCGAATCTTGATTGACTGACACTAGGAACCGATTCGGAGAAAGAAGAAGCATGGCATGAGATAGGCGGCGGATCAATTTCCGATAGCGAATTACTTGACTCGATGGATGGAGGGAGAGCCCTCCAACTCAAGCACGAAATCAATGTTGAGTCAACAATCATCGAGAGGGGTACCACCAAGCGAGATCGAGACCAGCCCCTTGTATAGGTATAGGGTGGAAAACCTGCGCTTCTTCAAATATCCCATAAATCTAAATAAAGTAGGGACTTCAAAGCTTGACTAACAAGCGAGAAAGTTGACTTTGAGAAAGAAAAGGGGCGCCCTAGCTGCAATCAAAAAACAGCGCTAACGAGCAAGAAAGGCCCCCTTACTATAGATAGGGCGTTAGCGCTTTACTAATAACATATATAGGGCTGACTTTTTTCAGCTTGATCGGAATCGATTCTATGATTGAATAGCAGAAGTGCTACTTAGTAGTAGAAACTCGGAGAGACAGACAGAGAGGGGACTCTTTCATACCTGCTAACTCCTAGGATGAGAAGTAGGTCCCTTGTTTTTGGCAGGAAGAGTTCCAGCCTTTGTTGCCCCTCGGTAGAGTGAGTCTACTTAGCGAACTGGCAGGACGCGGAGATCTATTGATCAATATGAATCTCGAGAGTGGATGGTTGATCGCCGCCTCCTTGTCCTGGAGGCTCTCCGGCCGGGGAGGG
Source organism: Nicotiana benthamiana (assembly GCA_034376525.1). Classification (NCBI taxonomy): domain Eukaryota; kingdom Viridiplantae; phylum Streptophyta; class Magnoliopsida; order Solanales; family Solanaceae; genus Nicotiana; species Nicotiana benthamiana. The sequence continues at coordinate 16,966 of JAXGFW010000301.1, read as the reverse complement.
GCTTGCTATCGTAACCTTTTCTCCCGGTGTATGTGAAAAAGAGTGACGAACTCATTTTTATTCGGTCATAGGTTGGTCCAAAGAACGAGAGTCGGCTTCCAACATTAAGTCCGTTGTTCCTCAGTAGCTCAGTGGTAGAGCGGTCGGCTGTTAACCGATTGGTCGTAGGTTCGAATCCTACTTGGGGAGATTTTTTAGTTATCGCTTTTCTGACCTAGCGACCCCTGTCCTTCTCCTTTGTTTCTAAACTAGCAGAATCGTGGGACATCAAAAGCGGTAAGTTGATTGTTGGTTTTTATTCCTCACTCTCGTATAGGTTAACTTGGTTCGTTCCATTCTTAGGGATAAGAAGGATCCACTGGAAAGACTGGAGTAGTATCTTCATTAGCCGGAAGGAATTAGTCTCCACTAGCGTCATTCGAAGAACGAACAAGAAAGGGGTTACTGTTTAGGATAGATGGATGTGGCCCAATGGCTAAAGCTCTGCCAGCTTCTTGTAGACTGAACTCTCTTCTCTTTAGGCTCCGAGTTCTTTTTTGGGGGGATGGTCTAATTTACTAGTGGCAACGAAGTTCTTGGTAATTAGCAAGGGGGAAGGAGGATCTCCACTCATTTCATTCATTCAGTGCCTGCGGTGAGGCGCGACCCACAACAAACGAAGGGGGAAAGCTTGCTTTGCTTGCTGTAGCCCTATTTTTGTAGATTAGGCTTGGTAAGCGTAAGCTATATTTAAGTAGGCTCGCAGCTTCGCTCAGCAGAAGAGCCTGACTTTTTATTATATTAGTAAAGCGCTAGCGCCCAACCTATACAAGGGCTTTGAAGGGATAGGGGAAGAAAAGAAAACAAAGAGGGTCATTTTCTTTTAGGAACATGGCTCCTTCATTCACTTGCTCATGAACTCGCAGCTTCGCCAGAAGCGACGAGGGGGGGCTGGGGAAGGCCGACGACTACATGAGGGGGAAGCTTTCGTAGAAGCTTTACCCCTTGCTTTACAGAGATAGTTATGAACTGACTAAATGACTAGATTCTCCCGGAACGCTAGCTAAGCTAATCGTCTTAGTTCCCTTCAATTAAATCAATAAGCTTTTTGATTGATTCAGGGCGCCGCCCCCCTTCTTAGAATTAGAACCCATTGAGGGGGGCCTCGGCCCGGGAAGGGGAGAGTGGCCGAGTGGTCAAAAGCGGCAGACTGTAAATCTGTTGAAGTTTTTCTACGTAGGTTCGAATCCTGCCTCTCCCACTTGTTTGTTGTAGACTTCAGAGAAGAGAAAAGAGGCATTCGTCAGCGTAGGAAGGCCAACCGAGCGAAGCTCTTTCTTTTTTTTGGCCGTGCCGTGAAGTGAAATTGTATCGTATGTTAGTTAGAGAGGTTGGCGAACTACTACGATCTATAGATTTCCCATCTATATCCAATCCCAACGAGAATAGAAGCGAGTCGCTTCCGGCCTGTCTTGTAGTCGTAGTCTTTTAGCTTATGTAGTCGTCGGCCTTCCTACACGCATGCGTCCGCCAGAATGCCTCCTTGGTTCGGGACGAAGCCAAGCCGATACATACGATAGGCGAAGGAAAGACCCCCATTTCATAGCGCCTGGGGAACGCAAGTTTGATCGAGGATTGGAGAGGAGAGGTGGAAGAAAGGGCTCGGGATGGATTTAGGAGTCTTTGTGCGAGCCGTATGCGGTGAGAGTCGCACGTACGGTAACGAGGGGGGTTCGCGTCTATACGTGTAGTGTGGTGCTTAGGCCTACCCACCCTATTTGTTCCATGATCTATGGGTCTACTGGAGCTACCCACTTCGATCAATTAGCCAAGATTTTGACCGGATACGAAATCACTGGTGCTCGATCTAGTGGTATTTTTATGGGGATTCTATTTATCGCTGTAGGATCCCTATTCAAGATCACTGCAGTTCCTTTTCGGGCGGCTGTAGGACGGCCGCCTATAGGTGGTAGGGTAGGGTGGGTGGTACCGCTCAGATTGCGGCCAATCTTCCTAACCGCGCGCGGGCCGGGCTTAGAGCGCGTGAAACTCATCACTACCTCGTAAGGGCGTTGAGACCATAGCATGTTACACGAAAGCGCCGCTTTCTCTGTAGTGTTGTCACACAGCTGCCCGCCTAGAAGAGCAACTCGCTCTGTAGTGTTGTCACACAAGATAAGCACGCCGCCCGCCTGCTGGCCGGGCGAATCGAAGTTATCTTCCGGTCAACTGTCCACCCAGTCAAGTGCAAAAAACACAGTAGAATCACGCAACGCACGCTGCTGGTGTGCTTCCTGCTCGCGAGGAAAGAAAGAAGAGCGACAGGGTTCAGTTCAGATTTGACTGTTTGCAGCATGGGAGCAGATTCCCCAAAAAATCCCTGGGAACAATGAAAAAAAAAAGATATCTCGGTAACGAAAACTATAGGGGGCTGTATTGGCGAGATCCAACGGTGAACAGCTGCCCAAAAGAAAAGCCGCCTGGAAGTCCGAGGACCTTTAGTACTGTACTCTACCCCCGAACCAGCAGCCTTCGCGCCAAGCAAGACCGCCCTTGTCCCTTTCCTTTCTCCATTCCGCCTCCTTCTTTGCTTTGTTCCAATAGAGTCTAAGGCAAAGTGGTTCGTATGCCTACTTGACGAAAGGGAACGAACAACCTTTCATTTCCGGGTTTATGGATTGGATTCAGTCAGCCTCACGACATAATCAGAGTGAGGCTTTGGTTACCGGCAAACGCTTCTCCAAAGGCGACCCTCTCGAGTTTCCGGCTGTTTCCGTCATTGAAGTAGCCTTTCGTCGCCCTACCAAAGGAAAGAAGTCACTATCAAACAGCTCGCCCTATTGAAGTACCAAAGGTGCGCTCAGCCCGGTGACTAGGAAATGGGTTTGCCCTTGAATTGAAGTGATGAGGTCGGAAAGAGGGAAGTAGGGCTCCTATTGACTAAAGGTTGGTTCTTCGCTTTCCTTTAGAATGAAAGTTGCTATGAAGCCCCTACTACTTACTTTGTTTGATTCAAAAGGCGAACAGCCCCCCCAACTAGTTGTATGGGGTGGGGTGCTTGTGAAAAGCTGCTTTGGATATGAGTAATTCCTAAAAAAAGGCAAAGTCCGGTATTTGACGAAGATCTTTCTATCAATAGATAGGAATGAGTGTTCGATATAGGGGATAGGATCCATCTGCTCTTTATCTCACAATTTTTTTGTGATAAATATATATATATCGTTTATCTATCTCTTGTCTATCTATCATTGATTCTCAAGTCAAAAGACTTCGTTTTTGGGTTCCCCGAAGCCCCGAATGGAATGGATCGTTTCTGCCAACGAAATGAACGCGGAGCCCGTTCCGAATGCTTCTACGATCCGGAAGTTCTCGCGAAGAGAATAAGATGCTGCTCCCCTTCCCTCTTTCTTTTCCCGCTTTGCTAATCTTCCCCTCTAACGCGGGCCGGGCGGCGACGGGCGCGGGAGGAAGAAACCTAAGAGAAGACGCTCGTCTCTTAGGTCCTTTTTTTCAGTGCAACACAGGAAAGCGCCCTCTTTTTGTCATCCCTGCAGCTTTCCAGATTTTGTATTGAACGCATGGCGTAGCTAGGACCCTTCAAATTCTGTTTGAGCCTATGTTCAAGCCAAACCCACCCCCTATTTTACTAAGGCTGGAAAGAATGCCCACCAAGTTCAGATAAGGGAATGCTTTCCCCAACCATTAAAGGAAAGGCTCGACGAAGGGAGGGAGGTGCGGCGGGGGAAGGAAAACGCTTTCGGAGATCGAGATTTTTTTTTCATCGAAAACGAAGAAGGCCGAGGATGGCCTACGGTGCGTCTTATCTGAAGGGAACACGCTTTTTTGACCGCCGTGGTATGATTGCCGGGCCCTCTCCTCGTTCCGCCCTTCCTATTGGGATAGCTGCCTTCGGGCTTTGCCTGCCCTTTATAATAAAAAATTCCGGCTCGGCCCGGGAAAGCGCTGGCAACAACAGAAAGGAAGGGGTCCATGTAGCTGCTGTGTCCGCCCCCTTCTTAGTCAATGGGGCACAGCAGGTTCGGCATCTACTACAAAAGAGAGAATCCACTTCAGATAACCACGTCTCTGCTAGGCAGCGTGTGGAATGGCCGAGAGCGGACCTTTTTGGATATATAATCCAAGTCGAGAGTAGAGTTACAGGAAAAGCCGTCTGATGGAAAACTACTTTCACGTTCGGTTCAGAGAGCACTTTTTTCGTTGAGAATTCCTCGTTCCCTTTCGTGTGAATTCCCCAGCGGCGAATTCAAAACTTGTGGGGCCCTATCTATTCCATCTCTCGAGCCCCGAAGAAAACCCCCTACCCTTCGGACTCCATATATCTTTTGACTCTATATATGTGGGCACCTGATATCTATGAGGGTTCACCCACCCCGGTTACAGCATTCCTTTCTATTGCGCCTAAAATCTCTATTTCTGCTAATATTTCACGTGTTTCTATTTATGGTTCTTATGGAGCTACATTGCAA
>JAXGFW010000301.1:0-10000 GCA_034376525.1 Nicotiana benthamiana | reverse complement strand
ACTTGGGGTTCTTTCTCGTAAGTGGTATACCTACACCCCGCACGCACACTCACTATATCTATATACGTATAAGTTTCTAGCCTTTCGAAAAAGCCCCTCTCCCTTCGTCTACGCGCTTCTGCTTAGTATGTCGTTTATATGCTTCTTAATAAGCCAGAGGCCCCTCTTTTTTGTTCTTCTTTTGCTTGCGCACCAATCCAGGGGCTAAGGGACCCAATTCTTAAGACTCAAGATGCAACTTACGGCAGTCTTTGATCTAGCTATAAGGCTTCGAGCTGGCTCAGAATACCCGGCTTTAGAGCTTGATGCAGTCAAACTTGACCCTATTTCAAGGTTGCCGCTAAGCAACATTTTCTGATGATGGTGAAGAGTATTCTCCCACAATGTCTGTTGGCAGGTCGGCTTCCGGAGTTTGAGTCTCAAGCTAGGGATCACCACTTCCTTTAGCAGAAGCTCCGATATGAAATAGCAATCGTTATAGATAGACTTTGAGATGCTTGAATAGCTGCAGCCTAGCCTTTTCGTTAACTGGATCTCCTACCTCCACTGTTAATAAGTGGCGGCAAGACTCGAATCCTGGACCTCTGCCTGCTCTACTATGGTGAATTGTGTGAACCGTCTCATCTAAAAAACTTAGATATCAGAGAGGGAACACTTTTATTTAGTTAATTATGTATTAACAGCTAGTACGTCGTTGCTGAGTTAGAATACCCCAAACAGTGTCATTTGAACACTTGGTTAAAAAAGAATTTTGAAGAAAGTCAAGCGCACCAAGTGCGTGTGATAACTAGAAATTCACAATTAGAAAGAGTCTATAGTTTCCCATAGAAAGCATGTGGCTCAACAGTTTCAAGATTTAGGCAGAGTTTTGGTTATGTCTATCTTATCCACCATATATAACAATGAACTTTGTCCAACACCATTAAACAGGATAGAGCAACGCTTAACTTGCAGTTCATGACACAATGGAGCATCTTAGACAAGATGAAATTGAGGATTTGTCATTGTCCCCTCCAGCTGTTGGCTCCATGCAGATTGCTGGAAGCAATGGCTTTGGCCATAACATAGAGTTCATGTCTCAAGCTTACCTCAGAAACAGAAGCTCTGAAATTGATATAGAGGTAGAGGATGATACATCAATTGCTGATAAAGATCAACCCCTCCCCATATTTCTCAAGGTACTTTTTTTTTCTCTAACCAATCTTTCATTTCTCAGAAATGTTTCAAAGAATCAAATTGTTGATATATGTTTCAGAGTTTTGGCTTCTGCCATTTAAATGGTCTTTGAATGCAGTTCGCGGATGTTGAGTACAAGGTGAAGATTAGCCAAGCTTCCTCCAACAATCCTGTCAAGGCAGTTGTATCAAAGGTAGCTTCCCAGTTTGAGCATGACAATTACAAGCAGATACTCAAGGGTATAACAGGAAGGGTTAAATTCTTGCCTTAATGGGGCCTTCTGGCAGTGGGAAAACAACCTTGTTAAAGATATTGGGAGGAAGATTGCAAGAAAATGTCAGAGGAACTGTCACATACAATGACATCCCATATAATACAGCTATCAATAGGAGGTATATTACCTATCCATCAATAATTCTTTTTTCCTTCTCTCTTTCTATTGCCTTAAAACCAAGAATATAGAAAAGTCTTTCTTTCAATGTACATGATTTTGTATTAACTTCCATACCGAATTGAGCAATGTTGTGCTAGGTGGGTTTCGTGACACAAGATGATGTGCTTTTTCCACAATTGACTGTAGAGGAACCCTTCGTTTTTGCTGCATTCTTAAGACTTCCAAGCAAGATGAGTCGACGTCAGAAGTATGAAAGAGCTGAAGTGATTATTAAAGAATTAGGCCTGGAAAGGTATGTGAGCTACCTTTCCATGAACTTCCTTCTCGCCCTTGATTACAAAGCACCACAATCTAAAACTGTCAAAAGAAATTGAACATGATTGTTGCAACTGTTCATTCCTGAATTTCACAATCATAGATGTCGTCACACGAGAATAGGTGGAGGACTTATTAAAGGCATATCTGGGGGAGAGAGAAAAAGAACTAGCATAGGGTATGAAATCCTTGTTGATCCTTCTCTCCTCTTGCTCGACGAACCAACTTCAGGCCTTGATTCGTCCTCCGCAAGGAAGGAACGAGTCGGTTCCCCTTTCCGTCTTTCGGTAGCATAAAGAAAATAGATTCAAATTGACAAACCACCAAAAGAGTGAGAAAAAGGGGGCAAGTGTACATTAGGCCATGTGCAACAAACAAAGTACAAGGATAGCACCGTACCCTCATAGTCCTCAATCTTTGGCACATCTGGATCGGGATCGGCGGAAACTCACTCGGTCTGCGCGTCTACCGGGGCACCATACTTACTTTTTTCTTTATGATATAAGGAGTGCACGGAACTTCATAAAGAGTGAATAGAATTCACTCTATACCCATATCCCTGGAACAACTGTAAAATAAACTCCATCTTAGTCTACCCGACTTTGACTTTGACTTGAAAGAGTAAGTTTTCGCCTCTGTTGTTGAAAAGTCAGGACCCGTTGGGGAATCTATTCTAGACCCGCCTGCCGGCCCTAAATCTATCTTACTCTTCCTTGGTCTCTTCCACGGATCGGTGGATATGAAATAGAATGAATTCAAGGACAAAGTCGCCGGTATACTGTGATCCAGATCCAGGAAGGGCCAGACATGAATCGGAAAGAGTCACTTTCCTCATAGGAGAAAGGGTGCGCGCTAAAGCTAGAGCAGCTCTTTTTCGCGATATAGGTGTAATTTAATTAATTCAGTACTTAAGGTCTTCCCTCGTCAAACGAATAAAAAAAAATCAGGTTGGCTTTTCGCCGTGCTCCTTTTTTTCAGTTATAGGGCGGAGAGAGGGAGGCAACTGAAACTTTTAGAGTCGAGTTTACGCTCTTTCCTCCTCTTTCGATAAGCTTTTCATAGCCGTAGTCGTACTCAAGTACCCTTGCAGGGGAATCCACTTCTGAGATGGAGAGAATCCCGGGATGCATATGCTCTTTTCAGGGTTGAAGGAAGAAGTAAGCGCAGCTATTGGACTTCTTTGTGGTATGGCAGCAGTAGCAAAGAAAGAAGCTGCTCACTCTGCTTTACCGAGAAAGGGGTGACTATCATACGGAAATGAAACTAGTAAAGTAAGATGCCGGAACTCTTGCTTTCGTCTTGTCTTTACTCTTCCCCCCATCCTCCCGTCGCCTGTCCACTCAACTCTGATACCCGAATCTCCTTTTGTTTGAAGTTTATTGGACATGAATGAACCCGAACAGACGTACCCGCTGCTTCTGCTTTCTGCCATATGGGTTCAGTTTCATAATGTTATTACCGGACTCCATTTATTGAATTTGGTCTAGCTATATTACAAGCTTATGTTTTTACGATCTTAATCTAATTATAGTAGACAACCGACTTTCTTAATAAAGAGAAGTTGGGGACATAGTAAACCTCCTACTATAAGAGCGATTCCCTGGGACCGGAAGGGGAAAGATTGAATCTTGAAAGACTGAGCCCCCGGCTAGCAAGATCGGGAGGGTTAGTGTCCTCTTAAGAAGGAATACCCAACTTCTGGGGTCAGCTTCGATCACGAGGAGAGAAGAGCGGACCATTGAAAGTCTCAATTCCTATCCGCCCAAGGTAGAGAGTTCGATTTCAAATCCAACGATTTATTGACCTACGAATCCGCTATTACGCAACTCAACCCTTCTCCGCAAACTCTTTCAGTTGTTGGATGCGCAAAACAACCTATTCCCCTTTACGACGACTCGGTGACCTTTGACACGTTAGACCTGGTTGCACGTAATCTTTACTTTCGCCTTTCACTCGTGCAGTTGGACTGACTAGTGACTTTAAATTAAACCTTGAGACCGAGCCCTGCCTCTCACCTTTCGGTTCATTGCAAGGAAAGACTAAAAAGAAAAAAGGAAGCTTTCGGCGGACACAAGCCCTCGGGACTTGACACTTGGACACCGGGAAGCTTGCCCCTTGAGACTGGGTCCTTCGTTTGGAACTGCCCTTTTCCTTTCCAAAGTGGAATTCCTCCTTGCTTTCCCCTTTGACCTGTGCCAAACTCCACTTTTGCTGTTGCCAGGTGGAATGATTCATTCAACCTCGGTATCGGCAACCAAGACACCCTTCTCTGTCGAATGAATCTTCAAATCATCATCTTCAAACCACGACTCCGATCACGGTTTCCAGTTGACTTTATCTCAGGTGACAGGGGCAGGAGAACACTTCACAAAATGCGCTTTGACAGCGAGCGAGATCTTTGAAATTCAATCAGAACAGCACTGGGTGGGTAAGATATAGGATTCTTGTCTGAGTCGCGTGGATCACAAAATGGATCTATGATTTCAAGTCCACTCGTTGATTTCGAGAAAACCGGATCAATTGGCTTTTTTCCCAGCGATGCCTCCAACTCGAGATTTTTCTTCATAGAACTGGCCATCAAATGTATATTCATCCATCTATCAGCTGCGTCTTCTTTAGTGAATGAAAGAGGGACTCGTTTCATAGGTAGCAAGGATAGGAAGAAGGGGTTCAATGAAGGCTGCTGTTGAGGTTTTTATTCCAACTAGCGAGGAAAGGCCTCGTTTTGGTCCTGTAGAATGAATGTGAAAAGCAGAATCCTCAGAATCGTATGATTCAGATACCTGACGAAATGAACAGATAAAAGATCGGGATAGCCGGGATGACCTATTTCAAGATCAGATGATCCACCTCTTTGTCCGCTTGGGAGGGCTAACTCGGATAGGTCAGATACGAGGGAAACAGCCCATAAAAGAGAGATCGGATGCCCTTTCCGATGCAGTTCACGATGCGGAGCTGCCAACTAGCTAAGCTAGGTAGTTTGTTGTTAGAATATCTATCCTAGTAGGAAGATGGAAAGAATATACTATACACTATAGGAGAGTCAAAGAATAGGCCTGTTGGAACTATATCAAGATTAGAATGACAAGGAATATCCGTATCCGTATATAATAAGTTGGGCTCTATCCTTCCCGCCCACCTCATTAATATCTGGAGGGAAGAATCCGAGGGTAGCCTGATGATTAAGGGACAGGGACACTGTCAACAGGGTATGGTTCTTTTTTATCACCCCGGATGACGCACACTGCTTTAAATAAAGCGCAGTGAATAATGCGCCAGACCGCCTAACCAGTTGAACCGTTCTCTTATAGAACGGGTAAGCCGTCAGGTCAAAGTACGTATTTGAGGATTGCCTCTCCATGACAGATGTCTTCCTCCTCATTTTCCAATAACAAATTCAAATAGGCTTGACCCTTCTGCTTGGGTTATTTGTGACTGCTGGACCCTCCGCATAATCTTTGATTATTGACTTCTCCGTAATCGAACCTGCCATCGACCCCTGTTGATAACCTGTCCTTGTAACTTTCCTATGTATGGTCTCTCCACTAAGCTTTGATCTACGCGCACTAGCTTCCTCGGCGACTAATGCCCTTCTGCTGGTCTTTCGTCCATTGCCTATGGTCTTTGGTAAGTAGTCTATAGTTCACTTTCGTCTATGGCCTGCCCCGCTCTCTTTTCAACTTAGTTATTAGTACTTCGGAGTGGTGCATACTCTCCTGCTTGGCTATTGAATGAATCTTATGCTTGTCAGGTCCACTCCTCTGTCTTCTCTTGCCTATCGTCCACTTCGGTGACTCCAACCCCGGAAAGATGATCTCTTCCACTAACCTCTTCCCATGAACTTCCGGAGTCCCTATCTAATAGTCACCCCCCTCCCTTACTGACTAAGGCTAAGGTGGTGTCAACCAAAGGGGCAAGAAGTTCTCACATGAATAGACGTTTGAATATTCGCTCAGTACTTGAACCTTCGATCACTCGGATTCGTCGTTCACCTTCTCAAACCGACGAAGCCTACTCGACCTTCGTATTCCCTGCCCCCATACCTGAATGAAGGAAAGTAATAGCTAGAAAAAGAGGCTATTCCATCGTTGGCATAAGATGAACCGAGGAATCCAACCAAATATGAATGAATAGGCATGTGGGAACAGCATTGCTTGCATTGATTCAATTGATTTGAAGCGGCGGTTATACTATACATACATAGTTTTCACTAGGGGTTTTTACCGAATTGTTCACAAGCCCGTCAGAAGCAACCTCAGCAGAAAGCCACTCTTCCAGAGTCTCGTCCATCGTCTGCTTAGGCGACTATTTAATAGCCTTTAGATCTTCCTGTGAGTTAGGCCTAATACTCTACTATATAGGATAGGCTAGGCTCCTTCCTCTGTTCTTTTTAATATACACTAAACCGAAAGTCTTGGTTTCAATGACTCCCCAAGCCATGACCTATTTGATCCTTCAGAACCAGCTTCAGCATTGAGTAAAGAAAAGAAGAATTCACTATTGGATCCTTCGGCCGTGTGGACATCAAAATCTTCACTTTCATGAGCAGGGATATTTAGCTATTTAGCCTTAGAGAAAGGCTGACTTGAGAGCCCTAGTCCCTTACTTTTAGAGAAGAAGGACAGCTCCGTTCGTGATTCCCGGGTGGGGATCACTTCACTCCAGCGCCTGTAGAGTCTTCTTGCATCTTTCCTTGAAAATCGACTAAGCGCGAACAGAAGCATCCATGAGCGAGAACTAGAACAGATAGGACGAATACGTGACCAGAGAATGAGATGGGAGGCGTGACTACCGTGCTCTTATGCTGAAAAGTACCTCTTATCCGCCCTAAAAACGTGCGAGAATTGCAATGCAAGCGGCGAAACTGCAGCAACAGCCCCTCTCCTTAGAGTCAAGTGGCTGAACGCCCCTCGAATCTTGTCTTCGGTTGCTAACCACCTGCGCAAGGGCCTTGTTATTTATAGGAGAGATTAGGGAGATGAGGCAAGGAAGGGATCAAGGAAAGACCCGCCAAGAATTCGATGTTCGATGATAGAATCTTTGGAATCGTTAGCAAAAAGAAAAGCCGACCTTTTCTTTTGCACGCTTTTTTACATTTCAGTTCAGATACCTTGCTCGACTTGCGCCTTTGCACGCTCGACCGCTCCCCCATCCCACCTGGCCCATTCTAGCGGGGAATAACCTCAATCCGTAGAAGCTGCATCCTCAAGGGCTGAGTGATTATGCCAGTGATCAAGATATCAACCACATAAATAGGTAGTAAAATGGTTATGGACCCACGATGACGAAAAGTAAGTGATGCGTCGGACTTAGAAAATCTTAGGCCAAACTAAATGTTGATCAGTGAAGACAAGAAAGCTTTTAAGTGTAGACGACTACTTGTACTTGAAATTCCATTCCTTTATCCGGTGGGAGGGTTTAGAGCCAGTTAAGCCAATAGCATATCTAGCAAAAGCTTCAGTAACACTAGCTACATCAGTAGATCATTGATTAGCATACCTCCTCTGAATAGTCTACGTGGACCCTAGTTTATATTACTATTAATTCGAATTAATCCAGTAATGCATACAGCCTTGACTCTCTTAAAGAGCAGGAGGTTTAGCGTCAACTCATTCAATGAATGTTCTTTCATTCACCACACGGATGAATCCTACTCTGTATTTTCCAGCGGACAGTCATTTGTCTAAAGAGAATAGACGTATAGCAGCTCTCTCTCATAACAGAATGAAAGCAAGCAAGAACGAAATGAGCGCTTACCCTATCGACCGAAGCTACTATCCTAAAATCAGAAACTCCTAAATTAAAGAACTACAGGAAAGGTAATATACTGAGCTAGCCTCCCGTTATGCACCAATGCTTGAACAGGACCGTTAACCTTTACCAAAAGAAAGAAGAGCTATTGGTCAGTTTCCTATAGTTGACCGATACAGCTCGACCGATTGAGACAGGGCAGATGCGACCGATGGAAGGGATCTAATTTGAAGAAGTAAGTCATTTGTGGACTGATTCCGACCCTTTACCAGAAGACAAGAGATTCGCGGTATGGCTTTAGAAAAGGTATTCATTATACGGATATCGTTTAACGAATTGCCCGATTGCCGATTCACTGCGCCTACCAATGATGCCTTTCACTTTCAGACAGTTCCTCGCGCATGAAAGGACTTCACTTAGAAAGTCAAGATAAGAAAGGATAAAGGATGGTCTACGATCAGGGAATGCCTTTTTTGTTAAAGAGAATTGGCCGTAGAGAGAGCGCCTATCTCTCATAAGAGAAGGAGAGCCACTTTTTTTGATAGTATATTAATGAGTAGGACTTAAATTCCAAGCGCTCCTAGCTCAGAAACCACACACAGACAAAGACATGGAGGCCCATAAAACTCATAAATAATAGACTAAGAAATATACGTGACATACACTTCCTGTGTGAAGTTTTCATCTTAATGAATCAAAGCAGTTTGTAAAATGCTACTTTTCTTTCTGCAACAAGTAAGACTACTTTTTCTTATCATACACCCTTATGAATGAATGAATCTCAAAAATGAGACTCCTAAACTAGTCCCCCTCCTCTCTTTCTTCAAAGACAGAGGTACACATCACAGGAAAAAAACCCAAAAACAGAAAGAGAAAGAAGTAAGTCAAAAAATAGGAAATACTGCTAGATGGCTAGCAGATTAGCAGCAAAGTACGCTTTTACTTCCTTTTGGCACAACAAAACAAGGTAGTAATACGGGAGAAAGTGGTCCAGTAATCTTCTCCAGCAGGGTGGCCATAGTGAGATAGAGTGGTGAAACTGGGTTCCGAATAAAAACAGAGCGAGGAGGGAAGGCAAAGGCTATGACATTGGAATCCGCTTCAAGGTAAGCCCCACTCCACTGAATTGGAGAATTCCAGAACACGTATCAGAGAGTGCTCCAATGGCAGCGGGGGCACAATTGAGAGAATTTCGACGATTAGAAAAGAAAAAGAAGAAAGTTAGTGTTCAATGAGCTCGAGATAGCTGCCTGATGAGAGGAAGGGACGCCGGGTACAGTCTTTCTTTGGTTCCAGCCCCCCGGTTACACCAAAGCACACCAGTCAACACTGTACTATAGCGCTTACACCTGTGAGGTGGCACGATAATATCGTATATAAATAAAACACCTGAGTTGGCGAAATAAAAAAAAAGCTAACGCTAACTAAGTGTTTAGTTACCATGCCCAAAAGTCTACTCCCAACGCCCAAGCCAAGGGTTCTCGTGGGCAACTTACCTTTGAGACGCTGCTTTAAGCCAATGGGGGGAGGAGCACCATACTCAGTACGGGAAAATTCCTTCCTATCACAAAGAACATATTTTATATTCAGCCCTACGCCAACCGCTGATTTCTGATTTCCGACAAGTCTTTCTGAATTTTTTGATCAGTCAAAGAGAACAAAGCAAATGAAAATGAACAATGACAATTTGTTGCAGCACTCTATTCAATATCGGATTCCCCTTATTCAAGCACCACTGTAAGCTAAGCTTTTTAGCGGGCACTGGTATTGACTAAATGAAAGATAACGGCTTGATAGTCAAGCTTGGTAGTCCGGTCAGATGGTCCCGAGTTAGACTTTCCAAGATATCCTAGCTCGTAAGTATACCCGAAACGAGAAAGAATAGAGACTAAAACCTAGTCAGGACCTGCACTCGCCTCTACTAGGAGGGGATTCATGATGGTGGATGTCCCTTCTTTCACTTCAGAAAAGGAGGTCCTCGAATCCACCCACATTATCATTTAGCAGAGAAGCAAGCATACTTCAATCAATCGCGAGAACAGCCCCTCTTAGGTAAGCAAGTAAATTATTAGGTAAAGGATTTATTTTAGTTATGCGCTCACTAACACAACCTCAAGATTAAGCACGGTTAGGACATTTTCACTACATATTTTCAAGTAAGAGATATGTTATGCCGAATAAGCTTAGCTTAGAAATTCTATTTGAAATAGAAGAGGTGTAAACAGAACTCCCAGGAAAAGATCTATAGTTAACCCTACTATACTTACTATATAAAGCGGGTAAGAACTACGCACCCTTTATCCTTTCCCCTCGCTCTTAACTTCTGTCTGCCCTAGCCCTTTCTTCCTGGAGGGGAACTTAAAC
>JAXGFW010000300.1:0-28312 GCA_034376525.1 Nicotiana benthamiana | reverse complement strand
ATGCCAGTGTGATTGCTCTTCCTGCTTTACCCTTTGCAATTCTAGCTATTCTTCTCCCTATTCCTGTCACTTCTATGTTCTATATGTTCATTCCTAGCCACTGCAGTACTTCAACCAAACACATTCTAGAGCTAAGTTGTACGGATTCTTCAATTTTGGTGCCGTCCCCGTCCAGATATGAGACATGGATGGGTGCTGAAGCGGGAAACGACCCGGATACGGTCAACTGTCTTCGGACACTTTGACCGGAGTCCATCGATAAATTTGGAAGAAAATTGAGAGTTTGATTTCTCAAAATCAAAAATTAAACAGATTTAAGTTACGGAAAATGGCACCTTCAATGTTGTAGTATTTTTGTCTCATATTTGATGCTTTGTGTGTCAAAAAACCAAAAATTCAAAGTGTCATGTTCTGATTTTGTACCTTCTGTAGACCTAGCATGTAGTCTCAATATTTACAATATTTTTATAGCTCTATTTTTTATTATTTTGAATTTTCTTAGCCGTATCCCCGCACCTATATCCATATCTAGATTCGCACCCCGAATCTTAAAATTTAGATTTTGCCAAATCCGATACTCGGAATCGTCCCCGTATCGGATACGAGGCCGAGCAACTTAGTTCTAGAGTATGTGCAGTCAAAGAAGAGGTGATCAATGGATTCTTTTTTTCCTTCACATAGCATGCATTCATCATCACCACTGATGTTCATTTTCATTGTTCACTCCTTTGTTAACAGTTTTTTCCTCATTGCTAGCCAGCTGATAAAACTGTGTTTAGGGACATTCATTCTATTCCATAATTCTCTGCACCAAGGCCATTGAGCTAGCCTCCCTCTTCTCCAGTTGTAGCCTTTTTTGCTTGTGTATTTCCCTAATATCGTTTGCCATCCATTTCATATGTAACCATTGCCATATACATTCCGAATGACACAAATTTTCCTCCAGTACCAGCTACTATCTGCAGGGGGCCTATGTTGCCACCAGTCATCTCCCTTCAAGTATATATGGTTGATTCATTTTACCCATAGAGTAAATTGATGGACAATGATGAGTTCCATCAATATATCCCTCGAAATCATAGCCTCTAATTTAAGGTAGAATTTGTAATTTACACAAAATATAGTTATGTCTATCAAGTTTAATAATGTGATATTGAGAGAAGTTCGTGGGAGATGTGTTGATGTTGTTTGATGAAGCCATTGTTATTTAGGCGTGCGTCCTTGAAGACTCATATCATGTAAATGCAGTCGAGTTTTAGTGTATTTCAATGCCAAAAGACGAAGAAGAATCCTCTTTAAATAAGTTACTCTTCAAGCAGAGATTGAACTTTACAGGGTTTGTCTCTAAAAAACTATATCAAAGATACTATAGTTGAACTCTAAATTATGTACAATATCTCTATATTAAAAAATATAATTATCTATCCCTGATACTCTTGAATTTGTTGATGGTTTCAAAAGTCTCTAAATTTTTCTTCAAAAGAAAAAAAGCCACGTTTTCAAGAAAAAATTATCAACCAGAAGACATTGGCTTTTTTTCTCAAGCGATCATCAATGGTTGACAAAGACTCTAAGGGGCGTCTTGCTCTCATCAAAGGTAAAAAGAAGCTGATTGCTTTTGTGTTTTTCTGGAGAATTGCAGCATGCAGGAGATTATGGAGCGTTACAGGAAGCATAATGAAGATGTTCGGGGAGAAATACCTCCTGTGGAACAGAATAATATGCAGGTTTTGGTCTTTCTTTAATGTCCTCTCATGAGATGAACTGACAAGCAATTATATTAATGTCTCAGTGAATTTTACTGAATCGTTGTTATTATCTTGCAAAACTTCCTAATGGTTCAGCGGACATTACATAATAATGCAGAATTTGAAGCATGAAACAACAACCTTGATGAAGAAGATTGAGCTTCTTGAAACATCTAAAAGGTTTCCTCCTACTCTAGCTAGAAGTTGTTTTATTTGTCTCTTTGGTATGGCTGAAGTTATTTTCAAGAAAACATGTGTTTGATTATTAATGAGAATATTTTTCATCAAAAGGGATAAAATAACTTCCGTCACATATGGGCGGAAGTCTTTTATTTAAACAACTACCTTAATTTTTAAGTTCATGTTACTTGTTAAACTAACACTTAGACGTTGTTAATTGTTAACCTTTAGTACTCACAAATTTCACCAAGACACTTCTCAATTTGCTAATATTATTACTATTAATCTTTAATAGCATGTTTTAAAAATAATTTCTACTCAACAATCAAGAATGAAAAAATATTTTTCCATGAAAAATGATTTTTGTTCTATCAGACACATAATTTCCAGTATGTTTGAAGTCCTTCCAACATAAATTCTATTTGCATTAGGAAGCTCTTGGGAGAAGGTTTAGGATCTTGCAGTCTTGAAGAAATACAACAAATGGAGCGTCAGTTGGAACGAAGTCTCAACGTTATCCGTGCAAGAAAGGTTTCTTCTTAAAAAATCATTCATGCAATGGTTTATTCTAAAACAAAATGCAAACATACTACAATCACGTAGTATATATGTCAACAATAGATCTATCTATCTATCTATATATGTATATAGTACAGCAAAACTTGACATATCCTTTTCTTGTTTGTATTGTTTGTATTCAGATGGAAGTCTTTAGGGAACAGATTGGGAGATTGAAAGAAAATGTAAGGCCACAGTGACTCGTGATTTTTTTCAAGTTGCAATTCCCATGAACAAGTTCTTAAATACAAAATTGGAACCTCATGCATATATAAATTGAAGTAGGGTGAGTTTATTTTATAGCTAGCAGGTTGTTAATCTATTTTTCAGGTTATCAGATCAAAATTGATATGATTGTTGTAGTTCAATTTAACCAAATTGTTTTAAAATTCTGTACACTATTTGTGCATAAAATGTAGCACATCATATTTCAAACAATATAATATGCTACTACTTGAAGAATTTATTAGTACTAATCGTTTGTCTCATGCTTTTCTGTCTCTTAAATCCAGGTGAAAGACCTTTCATCTGAAAATGCAATAATGTTGGAGAAGGTACTTTTTCTTTCCCTCAGCCTAAATGTTTAGAATACTTAAAGATGGGAACCTTTTAAAAGTAAGAAGGATATCAAGAGAACTGCTGTTGTATGGATCAAAACGCCTTATGTAGGAGTCCTTTCAATTCTATACAACAAAGTTTAATTATTAGTATGATTCCTTACTTTAGTGTAATATATTTGGGTCATATATATAAGAGAATGTCCTGAACATGGTAGGTAAATTTCTCGCATGAAAAATATTTCTCGATAATTATTTTATTAAGATTGATTAAAATATAGTAGCTTTTCTTTAGTCAAACATGACCAACTCTCTCTGCCAAAAGATCTTCAAAGGACCTTAATTCCCATTAAGTTCTGTAATTCATATGGTTTTCTAATGGTAATCTCAAAGCCATAGACGAATTCACGATGTGAACTTTATGTGTTAGAGTTCGGGATTCTATCACAACTTATTTAGTGGATTTATAACACATACGAAGTCTAAGCAGAAGCTACTGAGTTTATCTGACTCCATATATTACTCTATATATCCACCCCTGGTTATATTACATTGAAAATACTCAAGTGTCCATTTTTACTATTCCTCAGACAGCTTCAAGATTGTTTCACAGTTTAATTAATTAAGAAAAGGAAACTATATAATTGCCTTGCCCTTTTGCTTTAGTGTGGTGATCTTGAACAGCCAAAAGCATCAAGTGGAGAAGACCTTTCACTTTCAGTAGAAGGTAGTGAAAAATCGGATGTTGAGACTGAATTATTTATTGGACTACCAGAATGCAGAACAAAGCGCCCCCTACAGAATTGATAAGAGAGTTGTCCCTCTTATGCAGTTATACATACATAACGTCTGGGTTAAAGTACGCTGATAGTGTAAAAATTCTTTATATTGTCAGTGTATATCAGCTAAATCCATATACGATACTAAGTTATGAAATAATTCTGGTGCGCCGCTGATGGTACTTTAATTACTCCTAATATATTCTGTTTTTTACTTGGATGTATACTACAGTTCATTTAATACTCTCTATACAGCTCCTCAGCACCATTGCTAATTTGAAATTTTGTTTTCAGATATTTCTGACTAGAAAGAACCATTCGGATGGCATTTTATTTCCAGAAAATCAATACTGTAGTAAATTTCTTAGCTACTCAGGCCTCTCTATAAGCCACCCTTTATAATATGGAATTTTTTCCTATCTATACCATATACCAAACTTTATTACTAAAAATATTCATAACTTGGTATTTACCCGCTTAGTCCACAGTTTCACTACAAAATCTGTACCAAACCAAAAATAGATAGATTCTCCCCTAAAAACGCGGCAAATTTGTAGGAATCAGATGTGCGTGTGATCCTATCACCATTAAATTGGAAATTTAAAACGGAAGGAAATTTCATTGCTGCGTAATTCTCTCCTTCTCCATATATTCTCCACCATTGATAGCCATTAAAAAGCTTGAAAGCTTTGAATTCAAATTTGGATTTTCAAAAATCATTATTTGTTTGGATTGGGTGTTGTTGTAAATAATTCGGAATATGTTTAGGAGTTTATATCTAAATTTTGAGGGGTTTTGCTGAAGATTAGACTTGGTTATGATTGAATTTCAGATTGAAACTCGTCGAAGAAGAAGAAGAATACATATTTTCAGAATTGTAGTTAAATTGTAGATAAATTATAGAATTGTAGATAAATTGTAGATTGGATAGACTAAAACTTCTACAAGTCTTCTACAATTATGTCGAAAATGCCAATTATACTACAATTGAAATGAGAATTGGGATATTAAAATTCAATGCATTCAGTTTGTAGATATCTTGTAGATACTTTTCTTACAAATAAACTACAAATCAGTTTAAGTATTGTATAAAGTTGTATTGTTTTTAAGAGTATCTACAAAATTACTACATTTATACTACAATTAAACTACAATCTTGTGTCAAAAAAAAATATTGACAACAATATTTGCTTTTCAGCTACAAAATTTGTACATAAAAACTACAAATAAACTACAATTGCACCCACACTGTCAAATTTATTGTCTTCCACGAAAAATCATTTCCTTTATAATTGCACAACCTAACTTAATTAACTTTTCATTAAATTGAAAAAAGCTACTTTGTATTAACATTATAAAATACGGATAATAATGAAAGTGTATGCCACTATAATTTGAATCCACAGTATAAAGTAGAGTTAATTTATATTAGCAAAGAAAACAGAAAAAAGAAGAAATAATAATGGGTCATGATTTAGGAGTTGAATACAAAGTTGGAAGTGAATGAAAATTATGGGGGATTCAACAGAACGTGATGGGAATTGTAGGTAAGAAAAATCGTGTGTGTGTGTGGGGGGGGGGGGGGGAGGGGGAATTAACTGTAGGTAAATCGTAGGGGAGGAGAGAGAAGCGGATAATGTAAAAATTTGGAAGATACGGTCCGTAAATGCACGCCTACAATAAATGAGCCTATAATTAAAGCCTTAATTTGAATTATGATACATAAATTGAAATTTGTTATGCTTAAATGTAATAAACGCAAACCTTAAACATGGTACGTATTAAGGTTTTCTCTATGGTATACATAGGTAAAAATCTCTTATAATATTTGTTCAATATAATAGTCCAGTTTTTTTTTGGAACCAATTTTTATGTTATGTAATAGTAATATATATTTTCTATAACAACACTTCATTATGGTAGCCAAAAAAATATCAAAATAAATGAGGCTATTAGAGAAAAGTTTGATGGGATGTTATTAGTCTTAGTTGTTGAGGATTTACTAGCTATTGGATTAAGAAGAAACAAATGTTGCTTCTCAGTGTTTTTGATTTGGTTGGAAGTCTTTCATGCAGTTAAATAGAGTTCACCAGATTTTCGTCACACGAAAAACGTGTCACATGTTGAAATATTACAAGTGCTACCTTGTCCTGTGCCGTTTAACATACAAAATAAGAGCTGAACCGTGTATTTTATTGTGTTTACTCTGCTATGAAATGATCTGATGTTCGGGAATAAATATTCACACGCAAAATACAGATCCATAAGTTAAAATTAGTAGGTGCACCTCGTAATTATATATATACATATGTTTAAAAATTTTATATTTAATATGTTTTTGTTACAGGGATAGCAATGGAGTAAATTCCAGTATATATGATAATTTGTACACGAAGTACTAGTGTAGTGTCTTACAAGGGGTGGAGATTAGGAGGCTTTTCTGTGGGTGGGGGGAATTTGATTGGATCAGTTAGCTGTGGCACCATCCAAGATTTTAAGCACTGCTGCTTTTGTTGGCAATGCAGGAATTGCTCCTTTTTCTGTCACAGTTATAGCTCCACAACCATTGGCAAAAAGGAGTGCATTCCTTAGTTTCTTCTCATCCTACAACAAAAAATTAAAAGTCAATTACAAATTTAAGTTTCATTTTTAAGGATTGAATAGAGTTTAATTTATATACACGAACAACATAAAAGATTTTATTCGAGTCGGAGGGTTACCTGATAAATGTCTGGATCTGTGGCCATACTGTTGAGAAGTCCGCCAACAAATGCATCACCTGCTCCTGTGGTATCAACTGCTGTTACTTTAATGCCATTCACTCTCCCGTGAAAATTCTGCAATAAGTTATCTAGCTCGTTAGTTTTCAAAACTAAATGAAAAAAGGGGGAAAAAAATTTAAGTTCCATTTGCTAAATTTTAAAAAGAAGAACTGGTTGGACCCTTGAGAATTGAAGTATTTTCTAGAAATTAAACCAAAAACCTTCCTGTATGATAAGAAAATAAACATAAACTCAAGGTACATTATACCTTAGTATAGTATCTGCAACCTTCTCCCCCTTCGGTAACCAGCAAAAGCTTAAGGTTTGGGTGGAAAAGCTTAGTCATCACCACATTGTCATCGTAGGCGTCTTCACCGTCTGTCAAGAATGTGATTTCGTCTTCGCTTACCTACAATTTTCATGTCGAGTCACAACAAAAAAACATCAAACGGTTATATATTTAAGTTATTTACACTGACAACGATGTAAAGATCTCTTAATGATCGTTGAAATTTACCAATTATAACAGGTTAGTTACCATTTTTGATCAAGTAATTACCAAATAACATTTTATATTGTCAGTGAATAATATTAATTACCTTAATAACGTCGGCTTGGTCCCAAATGCTCAAGATGCCTTTACGAGCAGCATCTGCGGATGGCCATAAGGGCAACCTTAGATTTGGGTCATAAGAGAGAATGCAGCCAGCTTTTTTGGCAATCTCCATGGCTGCAAGATGAGCTGACCTACACGGTTCCGCGATTAAAGAGATTGACCCATAGTGAAATATTCTTGCCTGCAAATAATAAGGGAACTTATTAAGAAAAAAAAATATTTTTGACCAGTTTGTTTAGCAAAATAAAAACATGTTTATTTACCTTCTGAATGAGATCTTTGTCCAGCTCTTCCTTTGTAAGAAGCATATCAGCACTTGGATTGCGGAAAAACATGAATTCTCTCTCGCCATCTGCTCTCAAAGTGACAAATGCTAATGCTGTCCTTGCATGGGTATCGAAACGCATGCCAGAATTGTCGACATGGTTCTGTTTTAATATATCAGATAACATATAACCAAATTCATCTGCACCCACCTGCAACAGAATTGAAATGCAGAGGAAAATTTAATACAAGTTCAAATGTATCAAATGAAAATTTTGTTTAAGTGATAGAACCAGAAGACAAAATGACCCCATATGTAGGCATAACAAATGTAACTTGAAGCAGATTGTATAGTATCAGCCAGAAATGATTGATCACATAAATTAATTAGTAATGAGTTACAGTATAAATTTTTGTAATACTATCGGGTCAATAAGACAATTAATGTAGCGATATATTGGTAACTTAGAAAATACGTATCAGATAATTCTAGGAATATATTGGTCGCTATCGACCCATACAACAGATTACCTGTTACAACATGTAAAATTCTTTTAGGTGAGTATAATATATATATATATATATATATATATATAGTACCTTGCCAATAAAGGCGGAAGAACCTCCTAATCTTGCTATACCAACTGCAACGTTAGCTGGAGCTCCACCAGGAGCTTTCTCAAATCCAGGCGCTTCTGCAAGTGAAACTCCAGATACAGTAGGAACGAAGTCAATCAACAACTCCCCGAAACAAACAACCAGGTGATTGTTTTCCTGCTCCCTTTTCTTCGTGGATAGAGATGTTGGTGATGCTGTTCAGGGAAAGAGGTCAAGTATAATTAAGAGAGCATTTTTTGATTTGCAAAAAGATGCTGATAGATCAATGATACACATGAAGATGTCAAGCACAGGCCAATCTAACAATGGGTTATAAAACATACAGTTTTGTGGTAAAATTATTTCTATTTTTATATATATGCAAATATAGATAAAATTAAAAATATATATCAGAACTCTTCGAACCCAAAACATGTATGTTGTGAATATAAAAATGAAGATGAAATTTATAAGGAATCTTACAGATAGAGCTCTTGCTTTTATTGAGCTTATCAGAAGAAGAACTCTTAGATAGCTTGAAGCTGCTTTTCATGGATCGGTCAAGGATAACAGGGAAACAACACGCAAATTTGGACCCCTTTTTACTCGACCGATCCATTTTATTTACATGTAAGGTAGGCTAGGCAGCTATGAAATTTAACCTAAGGGAAACTTCATTCTATATATAGACAAGTATGAACCCTACTACGTAGGAAATCTGGTGGTTTTCATACATCTCATGCTACACCACAAAACTTTCTAATCTTTTATGGTTTTCTTTTTTTCCTTTACATCACCAATTACACAAGAAAATGACCGCTTCTTTTGGGTGGATTTCCTTAGGCGAACACTTCCCATTTCTGTCCTACTTTTCCTACCTCATCAGCATAATCTTTGATTGTTTTAGCCGCTAACGACCATTATTTCTATTAATGTCTCATCTTTTATGGTATCCATATCTGGATGTAAAGTTACAAAGTGTCAATTTCATCAAGAGATTATTTTGATCTAACATTGATATCTACATAAGGGAAAAAAGTCATTGTTTTTATTTTAATAGAACAGGTGAATAATAATATAAGAAAATTAACGGCCAAGGAGATTATTTTGATCTAACATTGATATCTACATAGAGTTTAAACTATATACTATAGTATAAAGACTCTAACACTATTAGTATATAATCACCTCTAGTAGGTTATTTAGAGACGGTGACAGGCTGGCATACTCACCGCTATACTACAACGACTTGGTTGATGGTATGGCTCGACAAATGAAAATTCAATGCAAATACTATCAACTATGGGACTCCTGTGGAATAAGAAAGTAACATTAAGTGGGTGATGATGGATGATTTGTAGCTACCCAGGTTCAAATTATTTTTATTGTAACCTTTCACTAATTTCAACTGATAGTACTGTGTTTGGAAAGGGTAAAAGATTACACGCATAAGGTGTTTATATAGCAATTCAATGAACTTTCAGCTTAAGTGTGCCTTATATATATGCATTTTCTAGAGTTATGTTCCACATTACCCGAAAGATCATTTGTTTTTTGTTGCATACTTTGAGACATAAGTGGATGAATGTTATACAGTTTACGTTTATGATTAAGATTTAACTAGTTAAGTAATAGTTGATGTTATTTCAAAGAAGATTAAGTTCAACAAGTTCGACTAACGGGGTGAATTCACTGGGTGTTGATCAAGACCACAGCTTAATCAAATCGTAGCAGAGTGTAATTAAGCTCTTACAGTGTTTTCCCAATGATTGACTATCGGACACGTTATGCTGCTAAAAAAGGTTCTTGTTAATTCGAAAAGATGAAACGTAAATTTTGTTCTCTTTTCTCATTTCCACAAGAAATGAATGAAATAGCAGGAGATACATATGAATTAACGTCACACTCCATTAGGGGTGGCAAAATGGTTAAAAGAAAATAGTTTTGGCGAAGAAAATTTTTGATTTCATCACCACAAATCTGTTACAAACTTTTTTCTCAGTTCTTTCCTTTTCCTCCTATTTCTTTCTATATACATATATATTCAGCTATGTATTCACAACATTTCTTTCTATCTATCTATTCATTTACTTCTGCATGATCTTCTCAATCCATCCTCTTCCTTGAATACTTGTCTTGCTCTTCAAGTAGGTTGTCTTCCGTAGTCTGCATTCCTACTTTATCTGCCTTACAATGTATACTATTGTAGGTAGTTTAAAGTCTCAGACAACAGTATTTCTTGCCTTCCATATCCAGTATACCAGAGCAGCCAAAATAGCAGTGGCAACTTCACTGCATCTTCTCCCTTTTAGTAGCCTGGTTACTCTTCTCCAGATTCATGTTAGCTCTGTATTTTGTATGTTTATGTTTATCCACTATAACACTTCCTTTAAACATTGTTGTGAGTATATACATTCAAAGAATAAATGTTAGGTGGTTTCCTCTTCTGTTCCACACATTGGACATCTATCTTCTTGGCTTATGCCCATTCTATACAATATGGATTTTGTCAGCAGCCTTTGATGCATAGTGATCCAGCAGATAAAACTGTGCTTGGGTAGATTCATGTTGTTCCATACCCATCTTCTCCATGACCAGCTCTCCTTTTCACCCATTCTCCATGTGTATCCTCCCTTTATTGTGTACTTTCCATTATCATTTCTCCATAAGTTCTGATTATAACCCGGAGCAAAGATTTCCTTGATTCTACATATTTTCTTCCAATACCCGCACGCATAATTGGGCCATTTGTACTGCCACCAATCCTTCTCCTTTAAGTAGACAATGTTTATCCATTTCACCCATAGATTGTTAGCTTTTTGGGCAATATTTCATACATATTTGGCAATTGCAGATTCATTCTATTTTATTATATCTGTTACCCCCAGACCTCCTTCATGTTTTGCCCTGCATACTAGATTCCAAGCCACTAGGGGTGGCATCCCAGATGAAGTTCTACACATAGCATTTATCCCTTTCAACACCAGTTTTGGGAGTAAGAATATGGTTGACTATTAGCTGTGAATGTGCATAAGTACTGAGTTCACTAGCTGCACCCTTCCTGCATAAGTTAAGTGCCTTGTGCCCCACCATTTGATTCTAGCTGCTACCTTGTTTATAATTATTTCACAGTCCATTTTAGATAGTCTCTTTGCTGATATAGGCACTCCAAGGTACCTAAATGGCAGACTTCCTTTCTTGTATCCTATCATGTCTATCAATCCTTCTGGCACTGGTTTGGCATGTTGACACTAAAGATGTTTGACTTGCTTGAATTTGTATTTAGGCCTGAAGTTTCAGAGAAAGTTTTCAAGCCCCTCAAGTAGTAGCACTCATTGAAAGGTTCCTTTACTGAATAGTAGCACATCATCTGCAAAACACAAATGATTCAGCTTCAAATGTTTGCACTTAGTGTGATATTCAAATCCCACTTGCTCTGCAACTACGTTAATTATTCTTGTGAAATACTCCATGGAAATGACAAAGATTAGTGGATATATAAGGTCCCCTTGTCTAAGTCCTCTTTCCCCTTTTATGCTCCCACAAAGACCTCCATTCATTGCAATTGCATATTGCACTATAGTGATGCATGTCATTGTCCATTTTATAAATTTCTGAGGAAATTCCAGTGCATGCGTCATTTCGGTTACAAACTCTCATTCCACTATGTCATAAGCTTTTCTCAAATCTATATTGATAAGGCAGCTACTGGTGGTTTGCTTTCTATTGTACATTCTTACCAAGTCTTGACAAATTAGTATGTTCTGGGCAATGGTTCTTCCAACCACAAAAACACTTTGATTGGGGTATGATATCTGGCAAAACTTCCTTCAACTTGTTTGTTAGCATCTTGAATATTACCTTATAGATTGTATTGCAGCAAGCTATAGGCCTGTAGTCTGTTACTGTATCTGCATGTTCTAATTTTGGTACTAAAGTCAATACTATGCTATTCCATACCCTCAGTAATTTCCCCGATTTAAAGAACTTCATTACTGCTGCTTTAAGATCCTCTTTGACTATTTTCCAGCAGTCCTTGAAGAACTGGCTTCCATATCCATCTGGTCCAGGTGCTTCATCTCTAGCTATCTCCCATAAAGCTTGTTACATTTCCTCTGTTGTGAACTCATTTACAAACATATCTATTTGTTCTTTTGAGACTACATGTCCTTGTTTAACAGTAGCACTGCATACCCCCCTTACTCTCATTTTTCATACCAAGTAAAGAAGTATAGTATTTCACAAAAGCCTCAGTAATCCCCTTTATACCAGTTCTTGTTCTCCCTTCAATGTCCTTTATAGTAAAGTCTGTTAGAATTTCCTCGTGCTTTTGGCATGCTATGAAAAAACTTTGTGTTCATATCCCCTGAGTTCAGCCAATGCATTTTGCACTTCTGCTTGAGGTACGGGTTCCTTGTCAAGTTCTAGTAAGTGTATTGTTTAGCTAGCTCTATCTATTCTTCAATCAATCTTCTGTTTACAGGATCTTTCTGAAGCTTCCTTTGGCACTCCTCTAGCTCTGTTTTTGCCTGCATAATTTTCCCTTCTACATTACCAAATTGAGTTCTTCTTATTTCTTGCAGAGTGGCTTTCAATCTATCTAGCTTCCCCACCAATCTATACTGCTTAGTACCTGTAATCCCATTTTTCCAGCTATATTCCACCTGTTGTTTGATGTCAGTAGCTTGACTCCATATGTTGCAATATCTGAATCTACACTGGCTACTTCGAGGTCCATTGTCCCAATTAATCAAAGCTGGACAACAGTCCATGAGTCCTTCATTTCCAAAGTGAACTTCTAATCCTAGTAGTTTCAGCACCCGATCTCCATTAACTAGCACTCTATCAATCCTGATGTAAACTCTACTTGTGTCTCCATATTTGTTGTTCCATGTAAAAAAGTATCCAGATGATTTAAGTTCTTGTAGTGAGCATCTCCCTACAAATTCTTTGAATTCTCTTATTTCTGAAACTGTGATTGGACTCCTACCCTTTCATCTCTATTCAATACACAGTTGAAGTCTCCCATAACTGCCCATGGTTTTTTATGACACAGTGAGTCTTCTCCAACTCTTTCCATAATTGTCTTGCTAGATCTTGGTCATTAAAACCATACACAAATGTTATTTGAAACTTATGCTGAGTCCCTCTATGTTCTACCTCATAGTGAATCATTTGAGCTGATACATCAGTGAAATTTGCACAAAATATATTTGGTTTCCAAAGCATCCAGATTCTTCCACATGAATGATGAGCTAGATTGTGGCTAAAAGACCATCCATTACAAAGATTAAGAGAAGCTAATGGTGCCTTTTGTCACTTAATCTTTGTCTCCGGGAATCCAAACAGGCCTACGTTAGCATTGTGTAAGAACAAATTCATTTTTTTCTGCTTGTCTTTCCTTTTAAGACCCCTTAATTCAAAAATCCTAATTTATCCATTTTGGATGGGGTTTGAACCTCCCCTCCCTGTTCCTGAACCCATATCTATTCTCTTTTGTACTCCCATCTGGTAGCTTACTGTTGAGCTGACTTTATACTGTTGAGTACCTTCTCCTTGTGTTGATCTTTTAGCTTTATTCCTCCTATTTGTTTGCTCTTTTGCATTCTCCTCTACATTTGCTCCTCTCCCGGATCCTTTAGTGTAGAGAAAGAGTTCCTCACTGCTTCTGTAAAACTTTCCCTTGTACATTCTTTGGTTGTTGTTCCACACTTACCCCTGCTATGTCTGGCTTGTCTTTTTTCTCGTTTTTCTCCACTGGCTTCCACTCTTTTCTTACTTTTTCATCTTGTGGCTTTTATTTTACCGTTCTACACCGCTGGTCTGAATGCTCAAATAATTTAATTGTTGATACATTGTAGGCTTCCATTCATACATTATTTCCTGCTCAACTATTTGTTCCAATTCATTTTCAAACATCACTGAATCTGGATATACTTTGTTCAAAGGAACCTCCACCATTACCCTTGCATACATGAGTTTCTCCTTTCTCATTGTTGTTGTATCAGCCTTCACCGGTTTCCCCACCAACCCAGCTATTTAAGTTAGAGCAGCCTGCCCCCAATACTTTAGATCTAGACCATAAGTCGAATCCATATAGGCACCTAATCCACTGTTACATTCGTTATCTCCACTCTATATTTCCATGGCTTAATTATCACTGGTTCACGGTAAAGAATCTGCACTCCCCCTTCAATTGCCTTTGTACGTCATTCATTAATGTGAAATCTAAACATGAATACTCCTTTCTTTATTTGAGCTACCTTATCAATTCCCAAATCCCTCTATATACGATTGAAGTACCCCCTCCACCACTGTCAAAGGTGGATTGGACCCCAGCACAAAGCATACAACCGTAAATTGCCAGTATTCTATTTTCTCTTTTACATCTTCCATTGTTATTTTGACATTATCATTCGAATTCACTCCTTCTAGGTCAAATCCCTCAGTAACTGGTGTGTTTCCAACTATCTTACTCGATGATTTCAAATTTGTATTTAGGGCTTGAGATTTACCTATTAGTTCCTCCTCTTTTTCCACTTTGTCCGCCCATGACTACTTTCTGCTATATTGTGTCTGATTGCTTGTGTCCTATTTTTTTAGTTGCTTGCACAATTGATTGCGTAGCTATCAGTTTAGCTAATGGTGTTGCCTTTTATGGTCCCGCCTAGGTGTTTGTTTTAGTTCCAATGGAATTATTCCTTGTAACACATTAATGCTTTTAGTTTTCTTTGCATCTTCAGTTTGTGGAATTGATCACGTGTCTTTGTTGAATTGTTGTATCTAATTGCCATCTCCCTCCAGTTCGTTACTTCCTTTCCATTCCAGCCTTAGCTGAGAGAAGCTCTCAATCTAGAGAGAGAAAGGTCAAATTAAAAGAAAATAGTTAACCACCCATATTATGCACTAAATATAGTTGGATAGTAATTTTTTTTAAAAAGGTCAAATATGGGTAAGAACCATATTGTCCATTTAGAAAATGGATAGCCAGTGTGTCTAACTTTTATATTTATAATGCCTCAAATTGGGGGAGGGGGGGGGGGGGTTCCTCAAGTTTGCGAGAATAAGAATTCTTAAAAAATTGATCATGTGTAAGAAGTCATAGATAATATAGTTAACTATATTATCCGCCGATTAACTCGTTTTAATTTTATCCGTATTAATAATTTATCTGTTTTTTATTGCCCATTTTTCACCCCAACCATATCTGACCTGACACTAACAACCTTGATATATATATATATATATATATATATATATATATATATATATATATGTAAATATATATATGGTATTTTGAGTAGAATATTTTTATAAAATAGCTTGAAAAAAATATGATTTTAAATAATTACTAATTTCAAATATATTTTAAATTATACAAATAACATAAGAAAGTTTATGAGATTTTCTTTATTGTAAAGATAGAAGTAATTTTTTTACAAAAAAAGAAGGTTATGTTTTTACTATTATAAGAATTAAGCGTACTAAATTTTTTACTCTTTATAGAAGATTAGAAAAATTATAAGTTGAGAAAAATATATATATATATATATATATATATATATATATATATATATATTTACATGAATGTTTAATGGAATAATAGTGTATGTATCTATTTTATATGGTACTACATGATTATAATAGTAAAATATATTATAGTAAGGTATATAAAGTATTAAAAATGAGTTGTATTTTAAGTAATTTGGGGAAATTCTTAATTATGTGAATAATTGAAGAATTATTTATTAATGGAAAATTAACTAGTTAATTAAGAATTAGTGGATATGAATTAAGATGTGATGGATAAGTCTTAAAGGCCCCAGCGTGGCAGCAAGTTTGGCTAATTTGGTGACTCTTAAAGTCACCAAGAAAGGTGGCAACATTGGAAGTGACACCCGTTCAGTTTACGTGATGCATTTAAAATTTGCTTGCACCCTGCCCCATTCCTTAACCAAGGGAAGGAAAATCAGAGAAAGAGGGAGAGAAAGTGGGAAGCTTAAGCAAGTTTTATACAAGCTTAGAACTCCTTTTTTTATTTTTTTTGGCATTCTTCTTTTGATCGACAGATTTCTTGTCATTGCAAATGATGTCATAGATTAACTCCTAATTCGTTGATTCCACCTTTAAGAGTGTTTATCTCCTTTTAGGATGACAGATGACTTATTTGTCTCTTCTGAACTACTGTATTGTGCTTGGTCAGTTACTTTCTTTAGTAGTGCTTGGTCATCCATTAGATATAGTTGAGAGGTGTAAGTCGTAAGGTGGAAAACATGCAATTACCATTTATATCTATTCTTGAATTCTTGAAAAATGCCATCTTTTCAAGATTTAAGAAGTTAGCTCATCAGCAAGTAGAGCTACAACAGAGCCTATGCCATTCTTATCCTACTACTGCTTAGCCTAAAATTTTGTCTATATGGTGTGTATAGACTGATATGTTGAAGAGACATAAATGGCATCTTAGTTGATATTTCACCAATTTCCAGTCCATTCTCTCAGTTTTTAGTGCCACGAGTAGATTAATTGGAAGGAAAGCAATTTTCTATCTCTTGTGTAAAATTGAAAATTTGCATTACTCCCCTTGAATGAGGTGGAGACAATTATGTGACAGGTTGGATTTACAACTTTACACGTAAACCCAAAATAGAAAAATGGTAAGTAGATTACTACTCCTGGTTAAGCTACAGTGATAATCTGAAGGGGAAAAACAACATTTTATTTACGTACTTCTCGTACATTCCATTTATGTTTATAGAACCAGATAACATTATATGTGCCTATATATTACTATAAATAAATATAAAGACACGACAACATTTATTAAATGTCATACTAAACTTCTTAATTGTCGCAAATTTGTTTATCAATATTTATTTTACATTTGTATCAAATGTCATAAATTTTAATGTAGCTTATTTTTAAAAAATTTTACGATATCTAGTTTACGACAATTAAGTAAATGTCGATAAGAAATTTACGATATTTATTTTATAAAAAATTTGTAGTATTTACTTTTAACCTTTAAAAATATAATGTTAACATCAAGATTAAACGAGAGTATCATGTAAATTATAGAGAGAGAAAGTAGAGAGAAGGAGGAGAGTAGGTGAGAAGTTTCTCGAATGTCAGAGAGAGAATTGCATTAATCGAGAAACAATAAAGGAAAAATGAAGTCCAGGGGTCACTAATGTCGGTGACCCCGATATTTATATTTACACATTCGGGTCGGGTCAATGACCCATTATAATAAAGAATGGACGGGTCACATATCTGGGCTCAGATATGACTCTCAGTATTGGGCTCGGGAAAGGCCCAATTTTAGACTTTATCATCATTGCCCAATTGTATACCAACTATACACTATAAATACATTGTGTAGACACTATTACAATATGATACAACATCATGTATCTCAACACCCCCCCTCAAGTCGGAGGGGGGAACCACTTGCAACTTGGAAAGAAGCGGAGCCAGCAGAGTACCCGGAAGCGGCTTGGTGAGCAAATCAGCCAGCTGACGAGAAGTTGGCACATGAAGCAACCGTAAGAAATCAGAGAGCAACAAATCCCGGACAAAATGACAATCCACCTCGATGTGGTTCGTGCGTTCATGAAAAACAGGATTGTTAACAATATGTACAGCAGCCATACTATCACAATAAACAGAAAACAGGAATGGAAACAAAGACACCAAGATCACCCAACAAGCGGCACAGCCAAGTTAATTCAGCCACGACCTTGCTCAGGGCACGATATTCTGCCTCAGCAGAGGAAAGAGAAACAACAGGCTGTTTCTTCGATTTCCAACTTACCAAACAACCACCCAAAAGCACACAAAAATCAGTAACAGAACGTCTGGTGTCGTGGCAGGCCGCCCAATCACTATCAGACCAGTAACAGAAAAGTCAGCATGATCAGAAAAGAACAAACCCAAGGAAGGAGTGCCTTTGAGATATCTCAATACATGCAGGGCAGCATTCATATGGGGAAGTCTGGGGACTTAAGAAATTGACTTAGATGTTGAACTGCATAACAAATATCAGGCCTGGTATGAGTCAAGAAGAGCATTTTGCCAACAAGGCTCATGTACTGATCAGGAGAGGGCAAAAGATCACCAGAATCATCATGTAGTTTGACATTGATGTCCAAAGGAGACACAGCAGAGGACACATTTACACAGTCAAATTGGTGCAACAAATCAGAGATATATTTGTGCTGATTAAGGTGCATCCCACCTGGGACAGCAGACACTTCAAGACCCAAAAAATAATGCAAGGACCCTAGATCCTTGATTTTAAACTGAGCATCCAGAAATAGCTTCAAAGCAGTCAATTCATCATTGTCATCCCTAGTGATAATGATATCATCCACATACACAGCAACTACCACAAAAGAACCAGGTTTACCCTTGAGAAACAAAGAGTAATCATTGAGAGAATGATGATAATCCCTGCAATAAAGAGCAGAAGATAGCTTGGCATACCACTGCCTGGAGGCTTGCCTTAACCCATACAAAGATTTTTTGAGTTTGCAAACCAAAGGAGGAGAAGGAGAAGAAGGAGAACCAGAATCAGCAGAAACAGTCAAACCAGGAGGAAGTTTCATATAAACATCCTCATCCAAATCACCATGAAGAAAAGCATTATTCACATCCAGCTGAAACAGGGGTCAGTGGTTTTTGACTGCCACAACAATGAGACACTTGACAGAAGTCATTTTTATCACAGGGGAAAAAGTTTCAGTAAAGTCAATCCCTTCAACTTGAGTGTCACCCTTTATGACCAACCTGGCCTTATACCTTTCAACAGTGCCATCTGCCTTATATTTGATTTTGTAAACCCATTTGCAACCAATGGGTTTCTTACCATGAGGAAGGGGAACAACATCCCAAGTCTGGTTTGTGTCCAAGGCTTCAAACTCCTGTCTCATGGCAGCTTGCCAAGCTGGAACAGATGCTGCCTGAGAATAGTATTGAGGTTCAACTTCCATAGAGGAGGAAGAAGAGCCAGAGAAGGCAGGAAGTTGGCACACATAATCCTTAAGGTAGGAAGGGAGATTATGAGGTCTGCTAGATTTTCTAGGAGCTGGAACAGAGGTAGTATCCAAGACAGGAGGACTGAGAGGAGCAGAAGAAGGTAGATGGACAGGTGAAGCAGAATCAGAAGGGGATGAAGGAAGAGGAGAATCAGAATCATTAGAAGTAGCATCATGTTCTCCAGAATGAATGAAAGGAAAAATAGGAGTGGATGAAGGAACAGAAAGAGAGGCATTTTTGAAAGGAAAAACTGATTCATGAAATTGGACATCCCTGGAGACTAAATACTTCTTGGAAGTATAATCATAAAGCCTGTAACCCTTTTTACCAAAAGGATATCCCAGAAAAATACAAGGAATAGCCCTAGACTTCAATTTGTCCCTTTGAGGAATTGGAACAGTGGCATAAGCTAGGCAACCAAAAACCCTCAAATGAGCATAGGAAGGAATGTGGCCATACAGAATCTCATGAGGAGACTTGTTATTTAATAATCTGGTTGGGACCCTGTTAAGGAGGTAAGTAGCAGTCAATAAGCAATCCCCCCAAAAGGATACTAGCAAGCCAGATTGAAAGAGCAAAGCTCTACAAGCCTCAAGAAGGGTCCTATGTTTTCTCTCAACTACACCATTTTGTTGAGGTGTGTGAGGACAAGAAGTTTGCTGAATGATACCCTAACTGCTAAAGAAAGAGATGCCCTTATTGCTAGAGCCCAACTCTAAAGCATTATCACTTCTAACAGTCTGAACTACAGAATTAAATTGAGTTCTGACCATGGCAATAAAAGACTTAAGCATAGAAAAGGCATTACTTTTGAAGCCTAACACACTTGTCCAGGTTGCCCTTGAATAATCATCAACAATGGTAAGAAAGTATTTGCAACCAGAAGAGGTTGAAGTATGGTAAGGTCCCCAAGTGTCCACATGAATCAGTTGGAAAAGGTTTAGAAGTTCTAATGGAGCTATAAGAGAAAGGGAGCCTGGTTTGTCTGGCCCTAGGGCAGACAAAGCAAGGAAATGACTGTTTAGAAGCAAATTGGAAAGGAAGACCAGAAATGCATTTCATGTTAGCAAATGGAATGTGTGCAAGTCTTAAGTGCCAAGTGTAATTCATATTAGAACTAAAATCATCATTACAAGTGGAACTATTAACATGAGAATGCATAGAAACAGTCTTGTTTTCAGATAAAAGATCAACATTACAAGAAGGCACAGAAACAACTTGTTTAGTACTAGTATTACAAGAAACAACTTGTTTATTACTAGCATTACAAGAAACAGGAACAGGATTACAAGGAGTAGGGGAAGAAGGAGACCAAGCTAGTTTATACAGTCCAGCAGATTGTCTACCAAGATCCAGTGGCCTCCTCAGAGAAGGGTCCTGTATCATGTGTAGAAAACAGGAATGTTCAGTGAACATAACAATACAATGTAACTGCTTCACTAACTTGTGAACAGATATTAAGTTGTGTTTAAAAGAGGGGACAAGCATCACATTGTGAAGGGTAATGAAAGGAGTCAAGGCAAAAGAGCCAGTACAGGTTACTTTGACTTTATAACCATTTGGAAGACTAACAAGGTAAGGCAGAGCTAAAGGGACAATATTAAAGAGTAAATTCTTATCATGAGTCATATGATTAGAAGCACCTAAATCTATTATCCAGGTGACAGAATGAATGTGGGTGAGCAAACAAAGTTTGGAATCAGATACAGGATTCTCAGTCAACAAAGTACCAGCAAAGTGTGCATATGAGGGAGAAGGAGCTTGAGCAGTGGATTCACCCAGCTTGGACTGGTGTATCATCATCATCAGCTGGTTATAATCATGCTTGCTCAACCCAGGGATCACAGAGCTTGGACCATCTAAGCTTGCAGTAGAATGATGGTCAACAGAAGCATTCCCTTGAGGAACATGCAATATACCATCAGAAATATTTGAATCCAAATCACTACTCAGATGGGCAGCAGCAGACCTCCTTCTCTTGTTAAATGTGGGACTCTGTGGATACCCATGCAGCTTGAAACATTTATCAATTAAGTGTCCAGACTTCTTACAGTATCGACAGAACAAAGTCCCTTTTGTTTGATCAAAATTAACCCTCTGTCTGAAAGGAGGAGGGGCAGCAGGCACTGTGGCCTTGTTAAATGCAACAGGCTGCTTATTTGTGTGCACATTAAAGGAGACAGAGGTAGGATCAAATTGAGATGGAGACTGTACTTGTCTTTGCATCTCATCCTTTAAAATAATATTATACACACTGTCAAGGGAAGAAGGAGGCTGCATCATCAAGACATTACTCCTAACTCCCATATACACTTCATTTAAACCCATCAAAAACTGAAACACCTTGTTATCATCACATTCCTTAATTATACCTTCCTTAGCAGCACATGTACATTGCATACCATGATTCACTCACATAAAATCAAGCTCATCCCACACACTTTTCAATTTGTTAAAATAGGAAGCAACATCAGAGGATCCTTGAGAGATACGAGACAGTTCTCTCTTCAATTCATATATTTTGGACCTATTTGCAGTCCCATACCTGGTTTGAAGTTGGGTCCATATACCATGTGCAGTATCAGTATACTGTACAGATTCAGCAATAGAAGGGGAGAGGGAGGCAATCAACCAGGAAATCACCATATTGTTGCACCTATCCCACAACCTCTGTTGAGGAACATTGGCAGTAGGACAGGCATAGGTGCCATCAACAAAGCTGATTTTATTTTTAGCCGACAAGGCAACAAGAACTTTTCGTCTCCAACGCCCATAACCAGTACCCGAGAATGGGATGGGAACAAGTGGTACCCCAGGGAGATCAGACGAATACAGAAAAAGTGGACTGGAGGAATCCACAGTAGTAGAAGCACCAGTACTTGTGCTAGAAGCCATAATGAACCGGCTTAGACAAATAACTTGTCAACAAACAGGATACTACCAGAACAAGTGTACAAACACAGTAACCAACAATAACCAACAGACAAACAACAATTAGGTCAAGTAATCACAGATACCACCAGATACTCGCAATTACAAAGTCAAATAAGCACACATAAATCGAGGAGAAGGACACAGAGTTACCCTCCTTCTTCGCAACCGGAGAAGATCGGCCTTCAAACACAGAGAAACCCTAGGTTTCAAACCCTAGGTCTAAATTTTTAAAAAAACAGAACTTTACCAGAGAGCTGGTGAGGAACGTCGGAAACACACCCAAACCGTCCAGAGAATGACAATCGGGCCACCGGAATGCGGTAAAACCGTAGGTCAAACCGTCAGAAACCCTAGAAGCCGATAAGTCATCAAAATCAACCGTCCAAAATCATCACAAAGTCTTTCCGGACTGTGTAATAGAGAAAAAGACACTCGGATACACTCAGAAAAGTCTCCGATAGACTAAAATCATCATTGACGAAGCTGTCTCAGAAATCACCCCCAAAAACCTCGATAGGTGAGAAGTCTCTCGAATGTCAGAGAAAGAATTGCATTAACTTTGAAACAATAAAGGAAAAATGAAGTCCAGGGGTCACTAATGTCGGTGACCCCGATATTTATATTTACACACTCGGGTCGGGTCAATGACCCACTATAATAAAGAATGGACGGGTCACATATCTGGCTCAGATATGACTCTCAGTATTGGGCTCGGGAAAGGCCCAATTTCAGACTTTATCATCATTGCCTAATTGTATACCAACTATACACTATAAATACATTATGTAGACACTATTACAATATGATACAACATCATGTATCTCAACATATAAAAATGTAGTATTTACATTTACATGACTATAAAAAATGATTAGTGACATTTTCCGCAATTTTTTAATATGTCATGTTGAAAATTCCAACATCTACTTTCTCATCCTATTAGTTTTAAAACATAATACTATACATTAAAAATTTTATATGATTACTTTTAAAAATTTTATCAATATAATTATTTTCTAATATAGATATTAGTCTTGTAATTCTATTACTTTTAGGATATAATTATGAATTTTAATTAATATCCATAGAATTAATAATAAATTGGCCGACTATAATTGATTAATGGTTACCTAACGCATAATAAAATATTTTAATAATATTCTTTTAGTTACAATTTTTAAAAAATAGAATTTGATACAATCATAATATAATTATTGATACGAAATTGTACATTAAGCACTTGAATTTAATTATTATAGTCCACTTTTTTTTTCTATTTTTATTTTTTTGCATTTATTTAACAAACAATTCTCTAAATAAAATAAAAAGAATATGGAGGATTTACATAAGTATGTCGGTCTCAAGCTTGCAAATGGACAGTAACTATTGCAGAAAAGGTAATATTTAAAATAAAAACAAAAATTTATCTATTTATATTTATATTTATATTATTATAAAGGCATAAGTAAAATATTAGATTAAAAAATAACATTTTACTATTAAACATAATAACTCAAAATATAATAAAAGAACATGATTGAAATTTTAAACATTAGCCTTGTAATCCTATTAATATTAGGACATAATACTAACGTAATCCTATATGATTACCTTTAGGAATTCTATTAGTATAATTATTTTCAGACATAGATATTAGTCTTGTAATACTATTACTTTTAGGATATACTTTTTTATTTGATTTGAAAATGTATTATATTGTTTAAATTAATTTATAAATAGTAGAGCCTATATTATTATAAAAGTACAAATATAATATTAATAGACCAAAATAGTCCTAAAATATTAAATAGAAGAACTCATAAAAGGACATAGTTGTGATAACTTATTTTTTTGGACTATAATAACTTTTATATAAATTTTTTTAATATTTAAGATTTTAAAATTAATATAATCTTATCTATTTAATTCTTATTAAAAATATATAAAAATATTTTCCATATTGACAATACATTACCACATTATAATATTCAATATCAAAAAAATAAAACTAATGCTAAACAGACGGCATAAAGTGTTGAAATTGAGATAAAAATCCCCAAGATAATATGTTACTATATTATATTTGAAGTGCTTTCTTATTCAAATAAAAATTATTTTATTAATTTTTCGTGTAATATAGAAAATTATACTCAATTATTATATAACAACTAAGAAAATTGTTAGGAATATAAAGATATGAGAAAAGAAAGAAAAATATTAGTAGGAGGCAACATCACTAATGATTTTACAAACATAAAGATATAAAAGCGGAATGTCATCTATCCTTTACTCTTTGAAAATAATATTTATGGTGAATAAATTTATAAGCACGGTTAAATATTCAAATATGAGATGAACTAATATTAAGAATCAAATTCAATAGAAAATAAATTACATTTTATGTTAAAATAGAATAATTAATGTTTCAATTAATTATTTAGGAAGAGAATCCAATTAAATATTTTATAAATTAATCATATGCGTAAAATTATTTTTTATGTTGAAAAAAATATAATATTAAGAAGGTCATACAAGAGTTTGAGCAAGCACAATCAAAGCAAAATCCTGAACAACAATAAGCTTTCATGATTACATTATAAAAAATCGATTATGGTATAGCGAGATTATCCTTTTCAGATGTCTCCGCACGGAATCGAAATGATATTGCTATGTCAAGTATTACTTGAAAATGTCAGATCCGGAGGCATGATATTGTTAGCAATAAAACAAGTGGTGTACCTACAACGATTTTATTATGAGGTCATACAACTCACTTTAGATTAATATACCCCTTCAAATAACTGAAATAACCATCACAAATATATCAGATCTGCTCTATAGTACTATTTTTATAAGGAAAGCAAAAGTGATAATATGGGATGAAATGCTTTTGCCTAAGCGTCAGACGATCGAATTAATTGTCCATAATTTTAGCAATATATTGGATATCAATAAGCCATTTGATAGAAAAGTAATAACTTGGGAGGTGATTTTTGTCAAATGTGATCAGTCGTTCCAAAATTGACCAAAGCATAAACTATACAAGCTAACTTGTCAAAATTATACTTATAAGAAATATAAAAGTAAGAACCGATCCAACATTCAATGACTTCTTGGCTCGCGTCAGAAACAAAGAAGAGCATCCAATAAAAGATAATTTGGTTCTTCTAAAACACTTGGTTATCAACCCTGATCTCGCCCAACTATGCCTTATAAAAAGACAATGCGGTCATTGCAAATATAATCCGATTTACAAGTCCAGAGTCGAATCTCACAGAGAACTAAGACTTCGCTACAACTGTTCAATATTACCAAGAAGACAAGCTTGAACAATTTCTAACTTACAAATATTAAGATTCTTGTATTTACTGAACTGACTACCAAATTAAAATAATAAATTAACAACTAAAGATACTAAGAGTTAGAGACAAGAGTAAGGAGGTTTAGAGTTATGATTTTCCAAATTGTCGGTATCCTTCCCGCTATGTCTTTTATAATTTTGCCCAAGTATTCTCTACCGATCATGAGCACTATTATTAGCGTAAATCTCTCCCTTGTAATTACGATAATTTACTAAACGCACTCTCCCGAGCTACACTAGCTGACTTTTAATACAGCTCACTTCAGATCGCACCTAAGGCTTCATTATCCCAATTCCGCCTTTAAATCCTTGGTTATAGATTCCTCTTATACTTTGGGAATGGTGTTGTTCAACAATTACCTAAATGTGTACTCTTTCCCGAGCTATGCATACTAAATAGGTACAACCAATTGAGAGCGCTTCAATTAACTACAACAAGAACGTAGTTGAACAAAAGAGATTATACTACGACTCAATTATATAAAAACATAACAAGAATTTATCCTACAAAAGGTTCCATCAAAACCCTTGATAACAAATTAACTATTCATAATACTATGTAAAACTACAATACTAAAAGTCATAACCAACAATGAAAGATAGAAAGAGGAAAGAAAAAACTTGTAGAAGAATTCCCAAGCCTTGCTCCTTTTGTGTCTCTGCCTCCTTAGGTCAAATCTATGTCAAAAATATGTCCCCCTCCTTTCAAAATAGGATTAGGACCCCTTTTCTACAATTTGGAATAGTGGAGGGCTGAAATAAACTTGTCCCAGACGAAATAGAACTCTTTTTGACGCATGGAGCGGCGCGACCGCGGCCAAAACGCGGTGGAACCGCGGTAAGACCTGCTCTCTAATTTTCTGCCGCGGTTCTACCGCGGTCGCGGTAAAACCATAATGTTTTACCCTGTTCCGTTTGGAATTTTAAAAAACGTATAACAGGAAAGTTGTAGCCCTTTGAGTTAGATTTCCAATCATATATTATGGAGCCCAAACGGAGTTCTGAGAAAAACCTTATGTCTATTTCACTAGATAGTGCGCAATATGCCTCATCGAGTCTTCGTTTGTTCTCAACTATCAAATTTGACCCCCGAACACAATCTCGTCTTAATTTCTTGAGCTTTTACTCATACTTCAAAGCTTCAAATCACTTAACTTCATTCCATAACATCTATATAGCTCGGAATCACACCTACAAGGTATAAAACACACAATTAGTGCAAACCACTAGCGATAAAAGCTCAAACTCAATTAAAGTGCACTAAACTCGAGTGTAATAAGCTACTAAAATACGTAATTATAGCCTATCATCTACACCCCACACTTAAACCATTGCTCGTCCTCGAGCAATCAAACTATACTTTTTAATAGACACGACCTTTTCAAACCATTCTCCTAACTCATCACACAACGAGTATTTAAAATAAACTAAGCATAAAAGCATAACATCTTCACCTAAAGATTTGACTCACAAGTACCACGCATTATTCACAAATCACCTGCTTACTCTAACATATAGGTTACTCATATTACCCTTCCTTCATGAATCAAGTGCCCTCACACAACAAAAGAGAGTAGTTCCACACAATAAAATTTAAGAACACTTAGGAACTCAAGATAGAAAGAATTTACTCACTCTCACAAATAACATTCATATGCCACAGAAGATGCACTATGAGCTTGCCCGCAGTGTACTACTCCACTAATCGAGCTCATTCAATCGATCAATTAGGACTTTATTTGGTTATAATGTATGCTACGGGACGGGTAGGATACATCTAGATATAAGAGTGACTACACCTCCCTAAGCACTTTAATACATATACTTTAACATTAAACCTCATACTTATGTCAAGCCAAACTCCAGTTTCACATCAATATACATCAACTTCCAAATTATTTAAGCACACTTATATCAAGAGTCACCACTATTTGTTTTACAACAATTACCCACCTAATTGTAATGTATCGTAGTTAACCCCTTTAAGCATGTTATCTTATTTCTTTGGCAATCACATTACAAGTCTTACCCATTTGTTTGAATTAATCATTTATTTGAACTATTGTACCCTCTCATGAGCACTTAAGTTGTTGTGAACTTTGTAAAAGTCAAAGTGTGGGGTGGTTGGTTTGGATTTTGAGTGGAACTAATGAAATAAGGAGAAATGTGCATTGATTTGTAAAGCAAGAGCTAGGTGAACTGAAAAACATATCTGGCTCAACAAAGAAATGCCTATATCACTTCCTGGACTGAATAAAACTACTATTTTGCCTTGCAAACACATGGGACAACTTCTAGGCATCAAATACAATGCATAGAATATAGCAAATCCTTACACACGCATGGCACATGACTCACTCAAGATTGGATCATCAAGACACTCTAGTTAAAGCAGTTAAGTAAAGCTAAGATCATACAATTTAAGGTACTTCTACAAGAGTCAAAAATTGATCCTAAGCGTCATAACAAAAGTGTTGGACAATACGCTTTACGCTAGGGGGGGGGTGAATAGCGTTTTAAAAAAAATTAAGCGTTTTAGTGCGGAATTTAAAAAACTTTGCAGAAATTAAAACAAGTGCAGTAGAATAAACTTACACAATGATGTATCCTGGTTGGCCACAAACGTGGTTAGTCCAGTCCCCGAGAGACTCTCTTGAGATTTCCACTAAACTTGTCAAGCTTACGGGTGCTTAACAAACCGTTACAGCTGAGGACACAAGCCTCACCTAGGTGCTCGGGGATCACAATCCCAAAGACTTCAATTGCTCGGGGATACCAATCCCAAAGACTTCAATTGCTCGGGGATAACAATCCCAAAGACTTCAACTGCTCGGGGATAACAATCCCAAAGACTTCAACTGCTCGGGGATAACAATCCCAAAGACTTCAACCGAGGAATCACAAGTTCCTCAACAAACG
>JAXGFW010000030.1:247500-275000 GCA_034376525.1 Nicotiana benthamiana | reverse complement strand
AGGAGATTGCGTTTGTGTGTGTAGACTATCCTTGGAAGTGTTTGTTCTACCAAACCACGGGACCCAGCCGTAGATCGAGCCCTTGAAGTCCTCTCCTCGCGGCTCCCTGCGTTGATACTCGAGGAAGTTGCTCTCCACACGAGGGATATACAATAAAAACCTGCTCTAGATCCCCAAGTCTGCATGGTCGTTCTTATTAACATATCTTTCTATTTTTATAATGTAATGCTATCAGTCACCTCGTACTATCCCCCATTGCGCATTTTGTGTAACATCAAGGAAAGGGAAGGCTCATACTACCGCGGCGGGAGGTCGTCTCCCAACACATTCCCCCTATATTGAGCTGCCTTCCCTCTATATTGAGCTGCCACAAATTGAGGCATATCCTTTGGAGATGGTCACGTCAGCGGCGGCAAGTGGATCATTCATGCGCAAACTTAACTAAAAAGAAATATTCCCTTTTGTTACCGAACTTCTTCACTTGACTGGTTTATTAGGTCTTCTTATCCAATAGGACACTTTAATCTTGCTTTAGAGGCCAGAATGCTTATCATTCTTGCCTTTTAAACATCTTTATATCGGGGGATGAGGAACCATATTATCCTGCATTCCTTAAACCTATGTAGTGAGTCGTGTAGGTGGCGTGTTTAAATTAGGACCATACATTGAGATTCTTTTATCCTCATCGCTAGCTAGTCGGAATGCTATCTCTCTTCTTCTTCGTCACTCAACCATCAAAATATGGTATATAATTAACAATCTCTTTTTTTGATATTTACTTAAAACTATACTGAACCACCTATCTATTTGGTTTTTGGCGCTGTCCCGACATTGATGAGCATTAGATTATATAAATGGAAGGGAGAGAAAGTCAACTAAAGCAGAGACGAGTGCACCAAGGGATGCTGGCTAAGAGGGGTTCTGTTTGATTTTACCACCTGTTGAAGGTGAGCCTATCGGCAACTTTCCTTCTGATTTCAACCTTCGAATTGCTTGTGTTAGGCATATGATCTAATTGATGACATCTCCCTTCTTCTTTATAGGGTAAGGGGTTTACTGGGGAAGAACCCTAAATCTGTCTACCTTTTTACCAGTAAGCCATCGTCTATTCACTTCTTTAATGCGTGATAAGCTTGACCGAGGAAACTTGCTTTACTTCGAATCAATCTCTAGCTTTCGACTAA
The DNA here is from genome assembly GCA_034376525.1 of Nicotiana benthamiana. NCBI lineage: Eukaryota > Viridiplantae > Streptophyta > Magnoliopsida > Solanales > Solanaceae > Nicotiana > Nicotiana benthamiana. The sequence goes on along the minus strand of JAXGFW010000030.1, from coordinate 273,816 downwards.
GCTAAGATGCAGATAGGATAGGATCAATCTAACTAACTAAAAAGGATATTCCCTAGGGAAGGAAAGAACTCAAGCTTGTCCGGAGACTGAGGGCAGGCAAGCTTGAAGAGATTTAGGCTTAGGCCGGATAAAGGTGCCACGAGAATGGAATCAAGAGCAGGGCAGGAAGCTTAAGACAGAGATCTGGGATTCCCACGAAGCTAACTAAAGAGAAAGGGCATACCTAGATCGAGTAAACAAAAAGGGAGCGGGGACAAGATGATCGACTTCTAGTTGTTGCGGATCCTCCCCATCTCATATCAGAAGAGAGAGAAGATGCTTGCCCGATGGTACTAAAGTGGCAGGGATAGGAGCTTTGGTACGAGACTAAAATAGTTCCGATAGAGGGGAATGGCAATGCCGGAAAGGAAAGCGTCTTCTTTAGATTGATAGGTGGAAGGTTACCGGCTTTCTTCGATGTTAGGTTAGGGTTTGGGGAAAGGCTTTCACCCAGATATTCCACCTCAACTGAAAGAGAATACGGATCGGTATCAAGATGCACAGATCAGATTTCTTTAGCGGGAATGGCATATTCCAAAACCATATAATGAGAAAGGGAATACCTATCCCCTTACTTATTCGTCTTGAACTTCTTCCTGTGAGTAAGATCCTATGAGATACCTCCTTCTATAAGAGGATAGGCGAGATGCATCTTATAAGGGAGAGGTTCGAAATGTACAAGAGTTGCTCGACATCAAGGTCTGGAACACACCGACGATTCGTGAGTCATTTTTTTCATTAGTTGAAGCCGAAGAAGGGGATGTTCTTCTCAAAGAAAAAGACTCCCGAACCCAGGGAAAGAGTTTCTTTTGCTCCCCGTAGAGCATATCATTATTAGACTAGTGGCATAAAGAAACCCTACATTAGGGGATAGCCCATTGGGAACGTCTCTTCGCTCCTACTAAGCTATCTCCTTATAGCTCCAACTCTTCGACATGACACATTCCTACAAAAGGCTACCCGGTTCTAGTAGGAGAGAGTAAGATATAGGTTCACAGTTTGTCGTCGTCGTGAATTATGTAAGGTTGGTTCGAAACGTCAATATTAATGAAATAAAAAGAATGCCTTTAAGTGAGAGTAGAATGTAGGAACGAAGCTTCCCGGAGTCCATCGATTCATTCCCAATCCCATCCCGTTCTCTCACCAACTTGAAGAGCTTATTTTCCTTCTCAACTCAAGGTGATCTAAATATCATGTCTACGACCCTCACCTCCCCGGAAAGCGCCTTCGTTCCGCATCAACAGTACAATAAAATATATCTCGATTGGACTAAGGAAGAACAAAATATCTTCGCTCGCTGATTATTTAGTTTCTCATGTTAGCTTGTTTCAAATCTAGTGCCCCTGCTTTTCTATGAGTTGGCTCTCCGTTGTACGATATCTTTCTCTTCACACCTGGCCAACCCGATTCCTTTCTCTTTTTTTCTTGCTACGGGATTAGCCTGTTTGGTGTGGTTTGTTACCTAAATACACCATCCTTTCTTATTAGCATTAGGGAAAAGTCGAATTTAGTTTTTAATCCCTGGGGAGTTTCACGCTCGAGACCAATCATCTATGTAAAATACATGAGAGCGAGAAAGAAGGCTCGAGAGACCTGTCTGGAATCAATCAATCAAAAGCTTCACTTCACCTGCACAAGCACACGGTACTATACTAATGGAAGCCCTACCTACTGAGGAACCACATGAAACGAAGAATAAATCTTCAAACTAGCTAGAATGCAATATAAGGGTTACGACGGATGGGACCTTAATAAGGCAATTTCTAAGATAACACGGATGACTCGGCTGCTTTCCCCGCTAAATATCTTTCCCGACGGTCGCTCAAGCACTTTCACGCAATAAGAAATCAAAGTGTATCCTATCTCGCGCCATCCGAATAGGTTTCAAAGCAAGCAGTACGGCGCAACAGAGGAGCCCATTCAGTATCATCTTCGTTTGTGAATATTAATGCGTGATGTCTTCATGTTATATTATTCCCATTGATTGTGGCCAAACTACGTTCCGACTGTCTTTGTAAAGAAGAGAGAAATCTTCCCCTAAGATAGTCAGGGATAAACCGCTCTACAGAACAGGGAACAGGAAGGAAAGTCAAAGCCCCCGATAAGAAAAAGCAATCAGCCGTTGTCACCGACCGAGAGTCAGATCGGATGGTGGAGTACTATTCTACAACAACGTGACAGGCGTCATCGAATCGAAGGCCGAATAGAAAGCATTACCCCCAGTAAAAGTGCTTCCGCCCCGCCAACAGCTCTCCGGTATCCCGATGTGCTCATGTTACTTAACAAAACATCATGAATATGATGACGTAGGGTGGAAACCCTTCGGGACTGCAATCGTACGTTTTCGTCTTAAGAGAAACAACATCTGAATCCGGTTTTGTCATTAGGATAGGAGGGAAATCGGTAGCTCGACAGGGAGCTTGCCCGCCTGCCCGGTTTTTGAGACCCTTTCTGATTCCCTCACCCAATCTCATGAGAAGCAAGCCCAACAGGCCCAGCCTTAACTTATCCTCAGACAGCCAGCCCTCACTAGGCTGCTGGCATTGCTAAATACTCCGCCACGAAGCAAGCTTTCCCAAATACGACAGATGCGGAAGTGGCTAAAGAAGTCGGAGGAAGAAAGTTTTTGGACAACTGTATACACGAGGGTACATTAGTATTCTGGGAATTGGCAACATTGAAAGGAAGGGTAAGGAGTAGGAATCAACTTTTTTAGGTGTTGCTCTACTAAAGTAGTCGGCCTAACCTTCGGTTAAGGTAACCAAGTTTTTCTTTCTCACTCCTTATGTACTTTTTTATTTCGTCCATACTTTTTCACTTTTTCTGAAGTGTGGGGAAAACGGCGCCCTCTACTTCTACTTCTAACCAAAGGCGAACAGCCGGCATTGCATGCAAATAGAAAGCCCCCGCCCCATTGAGCCGGAAAGCGTACCTGCTTTTTGAGTCGCTAAAGGGCCACTTGCTTAATATTAATTAGATATATAATAATAATATATAGATAATATTATATTATATATCTATCTATAAACAAAAATAAAAAACGAAAATAAAAAAAATCATTTTTTTGAATTCTTCATTCCTGGGAAGAGGAAGAAGCAGATAAGACAAAGGCCTCCTCTTTTCGTCCGCTCTTCCCGAAGTGAGTGAATTGCATGTAGAGATTCCTAGGGGCTTATAGTTTAATTGGTTGAAACGTACCGCTTATAACTGTGATATTGTAGGTTCGAGCCCTACTAAGCCTACGACCCCCTTCTATTCACCTGATACAATGTAGTCGAAGTACCCGCCACCCAGCAGATCTCAATCTAGCGACGGCATCTGGAACCACACTGCTGCCGCTGCCCTTCGGGCACGCCTCCTATGCTTATCACTCACCTACACTCTTGCAGCATGCCCTTTTCAGGAAATACGGTGTAATACGCGAAGCAGCTGAGCCATAGCTCTTCGATCGCTATATTCGTGTGATAGCGAAGGCGTGGTTCATCCTCTAAGAAAGAGTAGATGTGAAGGTTCAGATCGAAGATCTTCGCGAGATAGCCCCGGGGCACCATAGCATGTCGGGAATAAGGGGGACATAGTGAACGTAACCACTCCCTTGGTTGGGGGCTGTGACTCCCCTATCCTTTCAATTGTTTGATTCCCATGCCTTTTTCATTAGCACTGTTGGAATATTTTTGTTGACGACTTGGTCAGGGCGGTTCACATTTTCTTTGTTGAAAGCGCTGTTAAGCCCTAAGTTTGAATTCCAATTTAATTGCCCTTATTCCGAAAGTCTAAAGTCCTTCCAATTTTCACCAATTCCGATCTACCTTTACTTATGGATATTTGAAGGAGAGCTTTGTAACTTTTTCTACTTAATTCTCTCTAGCTCGAAGAATTAGTTTGACTCTCCCTATAAAAATAGTTAAGGAAAAAGGGGCACTTTTGTAAAAGGACTCACTATTGTAGAGAAGATCTCCTTGGCTCACGAGGTGGCTTTAACTGATAGGGGATTTTAACCTAAAGACAACATAGGAGGGAGGAGGATCAAAAGAAAGTCAGGATATGGCAAAAGCATCTTTTTGGATCGATGGGCTTTTGCGATAAATGGCAGAATTTGATACATGGATGTTTATGCAATGAAGACTTTGGAATGCTTGTGGATGGTGTGCCACATGAGTACTTTCCAGCTTCTCGAGGGCTGCGACAAGGGTTCCAAACCTAGCATGTTAATTTTAGCTGAAGAAGTGCTAAGCTGGGACTTGGACCATGTTTCGAGATCGTGCCCAACACTCTCCTACTTTCTCTTTGATAACGATGTTCTAATAATATATAACAGCCATAAACGGTATCTTAAGAAGTAGAAAATCTTTTTGGAAAGAAGTAAGAAGTTGATGGTAATGTTGTAATGGCCAACAGGTCAATTTCGATAAGAGCCCGTGCTTCCTCTCGAAAAGAGCTCCCTCGCAGAAATTCCAGATCATTGAAGAGGAATCAAAATAAAATGGTAGTTTTCCTATCAAGTACCTGGTTGTTTTCTTGTCCCTCAGGAGAATAAAGAGAGAACCTTCCTCTACTGGAGAAAATAAAAAAGAGAATCTCAGATTGGAAAAGCAAATTGTTGTCCTCCAGAGGTCTACTAAGGCTTCTTAAACATGTACTAGTCTTCCTATGCACATGTGAAAGTTTTTTCCTGAATTAGCCGGCCCACACTTCGGCTACTAATAATGGGATAAGACCTTACTACTATATAGGATATGTTACCCTCTCTCCAGTGAGTGCAGTTACGGACTCTCGCCTCACCCGCCCGTTTGACTAATGGCATCATCGACCTGCTTTTCAATCAAAGCGATTTCATAACCATAAAGAAAGACCTCTCTTTCGGGATCAGTCCTGTCCCTAGATGTAGTAGTCAATCAGCGGGACATTCAAAGAAGCTATGCACCTTCACTGAATGTTAATGAAAGAAATCCCTTTCATCCTAATCTCATCTACTGAAAAACGGGCAGGGCGTAGCACGTTCTTTTTTTTTTTGGACACAAGGGCTATTACAGACGCATCAAAAAAGACTTTTTGAAGTGCGGAATCCCATAAAGGAATCATTGCAGATGAAAGGTACAACGCTTGGGAACCGGAACAGGATTAAGCCTTTAACCATGCAGATGAGTGTTTGCTGGTAGCCCCAATCCGGAATAAGGAGTTCCATGTTCATACTGACGCATCACTCTATGCCATTGGATGTATGTTGGCTCAAGCAGGGACTCTTGATCACTCCATCTACTTTTAAAGTATACGACTTTCCGCTTGGGAATTATACAATCACCAAACCTTCTTTATCATGATTCGACCTATACCTCAGACCCAAGATCGAGCACCAGATCTGCTCATAACAACGTACCAAAAGAAGAATGCGAGAAGTTCATATTCTCCAGATTCTACTATAAAAGGTAGTGAGATGAAAAAAAGCATAAGCTACCTCGTTCGTGCTCCCGTCTTTCCCGCTGCCATCTTCGGTGGAAGCGCTCCTTCACTTAAAGGCGGATAGGGCACTGAGCCAACCTTTTAGATTGAATAAAGTTACTAATCTAGTGACCTCACCTCTCTCTCTTACCCGCCCTTAATAGTAGTAGGCAACCTTTCTTTCTCGCCTTTCTTCCAGCTTTTTCCAGATAAAGGTCTAATAGAGTTGCGCTTTCTTAGTACATTGCCTTTCATTACCAATCTGTCGTTTTACAGCACGAAGTTACCTGATGTTCGCTACTACTAATAAGGGCGGAGAGATGTTAACCTTTAGCTATTAGTAAGCACTCCCCTTAGTTTTGACCTAATGAGCTTTTTTACGTTGAGTTAATTAGCCGGACGGGTTCGCCTAGATGCCTAGAAAAGAACGAGCTAGGGGGAAAGAGCTGGAGATCATGAAAAGCATTTCCACACAAGGAGGCAGGCGACCGGGAAGCTTTGCTTCTAGAATGCCGACTACATGGGAACAAAGGTTATATAGGTTGATTCTAGTACTTGCTGCCCGCCAGATTCCGAGGAATAAGGGAGGGCTTGACCACAATTTCCCAAGTAAGAGATAGAATCTCACTAATTGGAAGGAAAAGGAGGGCTTCAATCCATTGTTATTCGGTTTCTTGGTATGGAGAGATCTCTGCTATAAAAGACAGCACTCCTAAGCCTTATTCTGCAGATCAAAGAGCGACGTAATTCCCCATTCATCCGAAATAGTATTTTAGTAAAGAAGAGAGGCATTCTGCGCCGACTACTACGACTGCATGCCCATCTAGTGCAGTGGCTTGGAAGCAAGCTACCTTAACCATCTTCCGAAGTGATAAATAATTTACTAATCAAAGGCTGTAAGGGCGTACTGCTCTACATTCAGCCACACCACAGTGACACCGAAGCGATCTTCTTCTAGTTGCAGGACTGAATCTGACAGCCAATTGTCGGCTCTGAATAACCAGCCCATCAATAAGCTCAATTCTTCCATAACATATGGGGGCGAGCTTGCGCGCGAGCCGAATGACGTATGTGCACAAGAGTACTTTGCGCAACACAAATCTCCTTTTAATAGGTTCTACGGACCGATGCCTGCTGCTTCATCTGGGAGAAAAGAATCATAGATACGCCGATTATTAGAAGGAAGAACCGCCATATATAGATTCCTCGTGTATCATATGTAGCAAAACTTTGAACGAGAGCTAGCAATCCAGACCAAATTGAAAAGGATCCTGAGGCACAGCATGGAAAAGTAACAATATTAAGAAACGAGGTCAAAGAATGAAGAAGGGGTAGAATTACCGGATGAATACGAGCTGTGGCTAATACCCGAGGCATAAAAGAAGAATTTTGTATGGATTCCGAAACCACCAGTCACCCTGGCCTAATTCATGATAAGCCCACCAACTTCCTGGAAAAATGCCTACGGTTAAAAATCACCGACATGTCAAGATCTAAATTCGAATTGGTTCATGGTCCTGGTCAGAGACCACTGTGTTCGCGCCGACGGTCCAACAAAAAGGCGAATTAGTGGTATCTTTCTTTCCATTACGAACGACACCTTCGCCTACTCCCTTCCCGTGTCCACTAGCGCTCCTGTCCAGATCAAAATGAAGGCGAAAAAGCATCGTCGAAGCAGCATAATCAGGCTTCTATTGCTATGTAACAATAAAGCAGGATAGCATTTTGCGCCCACATGTTTGAATTTGAGGGTAAAGAGCTCGCTTGCTATACGGGATATGACGCATCCAACAGAGCAAAATAGTGTTCCATTCTTTTCGACGGCATCTTTCCTCATTGGCGGTGAGTGGAGTGCCACAATCCCATTCATCATTTTTATCTACATAAGCCAAAGCCCATAGCACTGGCGACGTCTCCAGCATAAATTGAAGGAGGACGTATAGTTGATATAGGATCTTGTGGAACAGGATTTGATTCTACAAGCGGTTCAGTACAAATAAAGAAATTTTGAAACAAAAGGGTTGGAACTCGGATAGGAAAGGAGAGAAAAAAAAGAAATGCCAAGAGCTCTGTCAATCCGCTGTTTATTGATAGACAAAGCTCTCTCTCTTTATCATCTCGTGCCAGATGCGACATCCTTTTTCCTTCTCGCGAACCATAGGAGCACCTAGCACCCAAAGGATCAAAGCTCATTTTCCTTTCAGGGTAAAACGGCGCATAAAAAAGGGCTGGCCCGGTTCCTTTGCGAACAAAGTTCAGAATCAACAAGGGTTCATAGAACGAAGGGAGTGCATAACTGGGGCACAACCCTATTTTTTTATTCCTAACGAGGGAGAGATAAAATGGAGTTCTTCACGAAGTTCAGAATAAAGGATTAAAAAAACGTTTCTCTATGGCCTCCTCGTTTTGAGACATTATGGCTTAGGGGTCAACCCCGATAATAAAGAAGGAATCCATAAAAACTTAGGATCCGACAACATGATAAAATACTACCCTCATGATTAGACCATGTCCCTGAGATTTGATAAAAGAAAGGTGCATTAGCGGTTAATTGGATAAGTTATTAGGAATATGACGGAAAGAAAGACCAAGGAAAGGGAGAAGAATACACCAAAATGCAAGTGCTACACCAAACACTGGTGATTGTTTCTTGTTGTAAGTGAATGCTACGAAAAGACCCGTAAATAACGAATAATGAAACAATTCATATATTGACATTTCGTGCTCATTTCAAAATTTCTGCTTTGTTATTCCCATTATCCGGTAAGCACGGGATGATCCACAAGAAAGGTGTAGGATTCGAACCTATGGCCGGCCTGCCCCTAACCTGCTGGGTTGGGTGGCCAGGTTAGCACCCCTCGTCGCCTCTGTACCTGAAACATATGCGTTGCGCTACCCAGTGCCTAACCTTGTCTCCCTTACTCCTCTTATGGTTGTGCCATTACCAATCGCGGGTAACCCTTGATCCGGCCGCCCATGATCTAAGAAGAACTATTATCCTTATGACCAAACAAGGATCAGCTTCTTACTTCTCGAGCGATAGTTCCACGATCCGGACCAGCAACTTCTTGGGAGTAGGGGCATCAAAGCTAGCCCAACCTAGTAAATGGGCTTGGGGATAGAGGGTTTTCTGGGGGAGAGAAAGTTTAGAGGTTTAATTTTTTAAGATCAAATGGTACTAGTTGGCTAGATAGAGATGGTGAAATCTAACCTTTGCATCGATCTTCTTTAGCAGGGCGGGTCGCTTGAGTGTCAAAACCAAGTGGTGGTTGTTTTTCCTTGGCTAATCGAACCAGCGTATGCCCATTCCTCCTTTGATGACTCCCAGTAGAGAAAACCTAAATTTTCCGATGTGGATTCAAAAGAAGTTGGGTATGGACATAGATCCTTCCGCCTATCCGAAGTGTTGGAAGTATAGAAATGTTTTTTGTATTTTTTATTTCTCGATCATTGGAAGCAATCTTCACTGGCACAAGGATCTCCTCACAACAACCTCCACTACGATAGAAATCGCTAATGAGTTTACGAAGGCTTCGAGTAGTGCGGGATAGGCTAATCACAAGACTACTCTGGAATAGGTTAATCGATGGAGACAAGAACGAGTGAATCTAGTTTCGAGAGCATGCCTTACTCTAATAGGGGCGTAGAGTTTCTAAGTGAAGGCAAGCGCAAATATATATGTAATATCCTAGCTGTCAGCAAGGCAGGTCCGCTATGAAGCCTACCCGCCAGAAAGTCCTTAAGAATGAGAAAGCCGACTAAAAGGCTATTCCATAACCGAACTCTTGTTGCCGGGTCGCTTGGCTGGTACCAGGGTCTAAAAGAGTTTTCTTCGAGCGAGTGGTCTTTCTATCTTTTTGGGTTGCATGCCCAAGGCAATGCTTTTTGTAGATTGAGATGGATTGATCTTCGCTATCTACCTGTTGATGCTAGGGCAGTGCTTAATATGAGTTTTCTCCTGGCCCAGACACCTTTGAGGTTCCCATCGATCGATTACAAAGGTTTCTACCAATGAACTTGCTTATGCTCCCCTTTGATCGAGTGCTATTTCTATAAAGAAGATTGAGTAGGAAAATATTGAATTAGCATCAATCGAGACTGCCTCGGCTTCTTAGGCACATGAGGAAGCGGCCTAACATCTTTTCAATCGAAATCCCAATCAAAGACAAGTTCTACCAAGGCCAGGATCTGAAAGAGAGGATTCACTTTCCGAAATTCCAAGTGACATAATTCCTCCTTCAGAAGCTAAAGTTGAATGATCGAAGGCTCCTTTAGGTTCAGTCGAAGAGATCGAAGCGAAGTCATCAATTCAACCATTCGAATGGTCTCCCCTAAGATTGACCTCTTTTCCAAATAAACCAAACCTCGATACCACATTCATCAAAAAGATATGGCCATATCTCTAGGTTGCACAACCCCTTTAGATCGTTCTATTCGTGCTTGAAAAATGACCCTATCGCTCGTTTAATGGACATTCTTAGCCGTCCTCCGAGGGTAAACACCCCATAGATCAGATCGTGAACTCTTTCATACCCTTGGTTTCACTTGGTTGGGGAAGAGTTTCATCCTGCCTTCCACCGAATATAAAAAACCTTAGAGCTGCCTAACCTGCTGACATCCTGGCAAAGAGAGTCATTATTTGTGTTACATCTTCGAATTCGAGAGAGGGCTTTCCTCTTATCTCTCAAATTATAGATATTGAAGCGATCGAGAGAAAGTAAGAAAACTTTTGCACACGCCCCCCATTCGCACTTTACTAATAAAATAGAAAGTAAGGCAAAAGCAATAGTGAAACTACGAGCTAAAAGCAGGCGTGCCTCTCTTATAAGAGTATATGATACCATCCGCCACTTTTGGCGCACTTGTTTGATGAGCTAAGCCTAAGCTTCATATAAGTCAAAAGCTAGCCTGAGACCTAAAAAAGCAAGGTCGAAATCCATCCCTCTTTTTCCTCTATTTGACTAGTAGGGCTAATGAACGACCCTTTGATCTATTAAGTGGAAAATTCAGCCAGGTCTGATTAGAAGTTCAAAAATGAGTGGAGCGAGGGGCTTTTAGAGGGAAAAAGGGGGGGGGGGGGCGAGCTTTAATTGAAGTAGGGGCGGAGCTCCTCTCCTTACAGTCAAGAGGCTTTCACTCCTTATAAAGAGTTAGAAAGTGTCAGTTCTCATAGCGAGGCTTAGGCCGACGGGGTAGGGCACGGCCCCCCAATTCTCAACCCCGACCTACACAAGTGGTTTGTTAACCCATTTACTGAAAAGTTCTGTTAGGTTCTTAGTAGCAATTGGCGACCTTTTCTTCTTTTACTTCACATAGCTTTCGTCTCCTTGATAGCGGGAAGTTCTCCAAAAGTATGAAAAGCTGGATGACTTTGTACCATCCATTCTGGTGTGGTTGGATTTTGTTCAACAGCCCAAGGACTTGGAGCACATCTTTTGTTCTTTCCACTGCTTGAAGTTATTGTTACGACCACGAAGAAACAAAAAATCCCAACTACGGATATATAAGAGCCAAAAAAGCAAAGGGCAATCCATCCTGCGTGAGCATCTCGATAATCTAGAATGCGACGTGGCATACCCGGAAGCCCTTAGAAATGCATAGGAAAGAAGGTCATATTAACCCCGAAAAAAGTGATCTAAAATGGATGTGACCTAATGTTTCGGGATAGGTCCGACCAAAGCTTTTACCTACTAAATAGTGAAATCCTGCAAAAATAAAGCAAATACGGTCCCATAGAAAGTACATAATGGAAATGTGCAACCACATAATAAGTATCATGTAAAGCAATGTCTAGCACAGAATTAGCCAGAATTATTCCAGTGAGTCCTCCTATGGTGAACAAAAAGATTAACCCTACAGCAAATAACATGGGTGTTTTGTATTGTATCGAACCCCCCCCCCCCCCAACATGGTAGCGAACCAACTAAAGATTTTGATTCCAGTGGGGACAGCTATGATCATGGTAGCTGCGGTGAACTAGGCACGGGTATCAACGTCTAAGCCCACAGTAAACATATGATGAGCCCAAACAAGAAATCCAAGAACACCTATACTGGTCATGGCATAAACCATGCCTAGATACCTGAAAATCGATTTTCTCGAAAAAGTAGAATCGATATGACTTATGATACCGGATCCAGGCAGAATGGGAATATACACCTCTAGATGGCCGAGGAACCAAAAGAGATGCTGGTATAATTTGGGGTCTCCCCCTCCAGCGGGATCAAAAAAAGTTTGTATTAAAGTTTCGATCGGTAAATAACATGGTAATTGCCCCTGCCAGTACCGGAAGTGATAATAAAAGTTTGAATGCTGCCACAAGAACGGACCACACAAATAGAGGTGGTCTATTCATAGTCATTCCAGGTCCACGCATGTTGAAGATAGTTGTTATAAAATTAATAGAACCTAAAATGGATGAAACACCAGATAGATGAAGACTAGAAATTGCTAAATCAACTGCTCCACCAGAATGGCTGGTAATACCACTTAAGGGCGGATAGACCGTCCACCCAGTGCCGCTACCCACTTCTACTAAGACTGAGCTTAATAGGTGCAAGAGACTTGGAGGCAACAACTAGAATGAAATATTTTTTAATCGTGGAAATGCCTTGTCAGGCGCACCTATCAGAATCGAAACAGACCAATTACCAGATCCACCTATCATCGCCGGCATAACCATAATAAAAATCATTAAAAAAGCGTGAGCCGTTATTAAAACATTATAAAGTTGATGATTCCCACCAAGAATTTCATCGCGGGGTCGTGCTAATTCCATATAAATCATTACTGAGAAGCATGTTCCCATCACTCCAGCAATGGCACCGAAGAAGAAATAAAGAGTCCTTATATCCTTGTGGTTAGTGGAGAACAGCCGTCGGACCGGATTTGTCGAAAAATTAAGATTATTTCGTTTCCTTCCTTATCAGAGAGGGGCTCGCGGGGCTTATTTATTGAAAAGGGGGGAGTGAGGTGGGGGAAGGAAGAATGGAAAGCCCTCACTTTATTTATGGGACATTTTGATCCCCTTTTCCTCTCATCCTCCCCCGGTTCTGGTTCAGGAAAGGGTCAACGCAAGGATCTTATTTCAAAGCAATCTCTAGAGTTTTCCCTTATCCGAACGGGTCTTGCAAGAAAATAGGATTTCATATAGAGCTCCAAATATACGCCATTGGGATGGGATGGCTCCTACTAGCTCTCCCCCGAAAAACCGCACGTGTGAGTTCCCCCGCATACCGCTCAAGTGGCGAAGGCCCTTTCCTTCGCGCTTGGTAAGCACTTCGCTGTAGCCAAGCTTAATGATAGCCTATCGGCTATAGCCAAGCTTCAACCGCGACTGCTTGTCACTTCTGGCCGCCTTATTCCATCACTCGAGATCCAAGTCAGCACTGGCAAAGATCTCATGATTCTTCACAGCCAGGCCGGCTTGGAAGCAAGCTACCTCTTGCCTATCTCACCTCCTTCCTTAAGCTGGGTTAGCATTCGCTTTTTGGATCGTCTTCTGCCCAATGTGGTACCCCCCGTTTTTTGGTTCCCATTGGGTTTACCTTGTTCACAGGTTGACCCCATGGCAGCAAGAAAAGGAGATCTTGTGTTATACTCCAGTGATCTCTTTCCTACCGAGACACGTACACTCCCATCGTGTCCCAGATCACATTCCGTAAATTGAAATGGGAAGCCTACTCATCTATCAACTCCTCTCATAGATCAGTGCGGTTTTACGAAGCGTCTAGCACAGTTCACTCGCGTTGATCAATCAAGAGCGTTGCCGCCACTCCTTAATAAAGTTATCTTTTGTATCACTTCTTGCATTCTGTCCCATGCTTCATACCTCCTCTTTCTTCTTAAGGTAAGATAAAAGGCCAAACATGGTGGCGTAGGAACATCCAGCCGGCATTCTTTTGGCTTGACTAAGAAGTCTTATGTCCTCCGAGTCGCACGGCGTTTTATCCGAAAGAATTTCTTGCGCAATTCATGCCTTTCTGTTTCACTTGTTTCCACCCCACCATGAGAAGGTAGAGAGCAAAACAAACCCAGCAAACAACTATTACTATGCCCCTATTAGTAAAGCATGTACTTCTTGCAAGGCTTGCTGAGCTTCTTTGTATGACATACATCACAAAAGTAGTCCGTTGAACGATCGCCGATCGAGGGCATCGTAATAGTATACTATTTTTGAACCCTGATGGGTTTTACAGTCGACCATTTGATAGCCCTGTTCCTGAATATACACAGAATAGGGCTTCGATGAGCCCTAGATGTAAAAAGTTTCTTGAACCCTTCTAAGCAATTAAAAGAGCGCGGAATTGGACCTCTCTAAATAGATGGATCTGGGATTGATTGTGAACCGAGAATAGAGAATCGGGGGCGGGCAGGAAGATAGGCTAGGCGGAGAAGTCGCTCTGGAGCAGGCTCTTCGACTGGACTAATGCATGTATGAACCCTAAAAAAATCTCGAAGGTCTAGTCTAGAAAAAACCCGGATTTTGTTGGTTAGCTTTTTGGTATGAAAGGCGGTCACAGGAAGAAATGCCCTACCAATGAATAGATTAGTCTACTAACGTCAACAATCTCTTTCTTCATATACGAGGCCATCTGCTTTTCTATCCTAAACTATAGATATGAAAGAAAAAAGAAAGATAGATATTCCCATGGTAGGAATAGGGTAGTTGCATTAAGGAAGAGAGCTAGGGATTTGATAAAGTGATAGGATAGGGTTCCAAACCTACCTTAGTCTCAAATAGGGCGCAAGCTAGGGACATTACTATATGAATGAGACTTCATCCTTATTACATTACAAGCGATACCTCAAATTCCAAAAATGCTCCTCTAGTCCCGAGCTTGGTAAATAAGGCCGTGGGAAATTTTTTTCTTCCGGCCTTTAAGTGATAGGGGGAGTCACTTTTGCGTTCTCTCTCTTGGGTAGGTCAGTCTCGCTCTCTCTTGTCGGTAAGTATATCTGTTATGGTATTGTTGTCGTGTCGTTGCAGTAGTGTTTGTTAATTTGTAGTTTTGAGGGGGGAATGAAAAAAGTTAAATAAAGACCTTAGCGAAAAGAAAGGGATTCCCGGGGCCCGAACGAGAGCAGAGGCAGCAGGGCAGGTATTCTCAAAAAAGAAAGAAACGAAAACAGGCAGGAAGGTAAGAGCGAGTAAGACTAGGTTACAACAAGAGAACAGAGGTTAGATAGCTCTTATCGGAGGAAGAGGGTTCAAGTCACCTGTCCCCTTGACCGAGACACGAACTAATCCTTCTCTCTCTCGAATGTATGCCCGGTTTTCATCGAATCTTTTTTATCACCTTCAAAAACAAACCAGAATTCCATCTTGACATGATAAATAGTGATGCCTACCTGCAAAGCGCAGTCCTCCCTGCAGCCTTGAAGTAGACTATTTCTCGAGTCTGATCTTATCCCCAAAGCCTTTTTGCAAAAGGAGTAGGTAGCGAGGTAGATGACTAAAATCTGATGATCTTTGCCTCTTACTAGTAAAGGGAAAGCCCTATATATCTTATTATTTAAGCCTAAAGGCGCTATACTAATATTATAGGAGGTAAGATCGGCTTTCACGTAGCAGCTGCGCCCTTGCTTCTTGCCCATAGAGAGTTAGGATAGTTTGTGAGCTCTTTCGACTAGCAGAAACCTCCGCTTTTCGGCAGTAATCCCGTGCTTTACATTCAATGGATTCCACCATGAACCGGGAGCGGGCGAAGACATGCAGCTTCCATTTTCGGGGTACAAAGTCACATGCTGAGCAAAGAGGTACATATCACACTCATTCACAAGCGCAAGGTGCGGCATCCGCCTGAACGGGAAGAGGATTTCCCTAAAACAAAGATAGGCGTGTCAGGAAACAATGTGAAGTCACCGTTGTTTCGCTGTCCATGGAGCTGTTGACTAATGATCTAAAAAATGTGTGACGTTTGGGAAGCATGAGCAACCCTTCGCGCACGAGATTGCAATGACAGGAGATTGACCGGTCGGGGTCGAGTGATCTCAGGGGTTTAGGGGTGCTTCTCTTGCTGCGACTACCTCTGTATTTAAAAAGTATATAGAAATGGTAGGCACTGGGAGTGAGTGAACTACCCGGGGAGAAAGGGGCAACCTCTCTATAGAAGGAAAGGGAAAGGGTTATCCGCTCATAATGATTGTAGAGTCTCTCGGGGTTGGAGGTCTAATAGTCGTCACATCAAACCCTTCCCCTCTTACTCAGAATAGCTAGCGAGAGGAAGACTACTGATTATCTATGAAAGAAGGCTTTTAAGAATGAAAAAAATATTATCTTAAGGATAGAGAGCCCCCTGCCTGCCTTTTCAGATACGAGTGAGTGAACGCTTTTTTTGCTATGAATAAATGACCTCTCCATTTATTTTCAAGCTTGCTCTTCAAACCGTCCTACCGCTCTCCTCTATGAAAAGTTTCTTCCGTAATCACTCTCAATAATATATACGAATATTCCCCTTTCAAATGTAAAGAGAACTAGACTTTTCTCTTCATCATTGAAACCCGCCTTTCAATCGCAGTGTGGTGCTCTCAAAAAGCTCAATCGTCTAAGGCTAAAACGAATAGATCAGGAATTCGACCTGGAATCCGCCCGTTCCGATCCTTTCCTACTAAACAGTTGCACCCCCGGATATGTATGTTGGGAGAACCCCATATCCTTCCGTGTGGAAGGGAAGGAAGGAAGAAGGCGAACACGAATACTAAAAAGTGGTTCATAAGGAACCTCAAAAAGGGGATAGAGAGCGCGGAACAGGCTTTCTAAGCATAAAACAATCCCTACCTATACATTCCATGGCAATAGACAGAAGGATGTTTTGTCGTTGTTCTTAACCCCAGGCACATTTCCGTTCCCAATAATCTTCGTGAAAAGACTACCATGATTTTCGAACGAACTGAGGGAGAGTCGAGGCATGAAAAAACTTATCTATGATCTGCTTATTTCCGAGTACATATCATTCGTTGCCTTATCCGCTGTCTCTGCGGCCGGCAAATGCCTACCCTCTCTTGGATATTGAGTGGGTTGACCCGGGAAGAGATCCGGACAAACCTTCCAACAAGAAAAATAGAAGTTGGCCATAAGGCCATCTCGGGCATGGGAAAAAAAAGGCGGACAACCGACTTAACTGGAGAGCCTAGACGACATTGAGGATGAGTCCACCAATCGACAAACGACTTCTATCTGTAGGTGCTTTCATTATGGATTGGTCTACTTGTCACGATTGATTGCTCACACACAATTAGGCTAGGAAGGCTTAGGAAGGTGATCTGAATCGCAATCGATATGATGAGGGGCTGATTTGCTGACCGTAACGAACTTGACTCTGCCCTTGAAACAAAAAGGGCGGGAAGGATTTTGCCCTGGGATGGGGAGGGATTGGGGTCGCTTTTCTTTAGGACTTTAGTCCGTAACAAGGCTCGAAGACCTCCGGCTAGATTTGAAATGGATCAGGTAGAGCATCAGTTTACGATGTGGTTGGGATTAGCAGTTTTCTCTATTTTCTTCAATGGTAGGAAATACGCATCAGCGGGGGTATATGGGAGGAAAGCAGTCTGCAGTAATTCAAATAGCTCCTTCGGATCACTAAGTAAAATCTTGACTCACAGGTGTATTATTGTCAACTCACATAATCTCACCTACTCCCTCCACGCCACTAAATGGCGATATTTAACGCTTGGGTTCGCCCAATACAAGAACTATAGCCCAACCTAGCATAAGGCTAAAGTCGTGGACTACGGTGAGAGCACTCTATTTGACTAACATACTCGATCTCCCCCATACCATCATATCAAAGCTGGGAATGATTTGACTTGTGGATTAAAATAATAGCGCATAATGGCAGTACTGCTTCCCATTTCTTCTTTTATGATCTTATCTACTTGAAATGCTTACATGTAAGTGCGGAGAAGGTACCCAGAAGACCAAACGAAAGGGCACTGAAAGGTCTTCAATTAATGCTTCGCCAGTACTTGAAAGAATCTAAAGACCTACTTGATGAGTTTCCATATGAGTGAGTTCGTAGGTGCCTTTAAGTCAAGTGTAGTGAAGGGATTCTTCTAAGAGAAACTTTAGCCCTTGAACCTGAAACGACTTTTATGAGTTGTCTCAGTAGTGACCGACTTTATTTTATTAGCTGTATGATTAGTGGCTTAGCTGTTAGCTGTCTAAAATCTACGGTAAATAAAATCCATTTTGAAAATAAACCACTAATCCCCCTTAGGTACTCTTTTAAGACTGTGTAAGGCGGAGGGAATGAAGGGATCTGCAGGAGGCTGAAAAGCCGTAGTGCGCTAGTGTTAGCGAGTTAGCGCAACAACTTAGTGTCTTGTTTTCTTAGCTGCTTTTTTTTTTACATAAGGTCCGCAGGAAAGCAATTGCTAAGGCTTGTAGCTTGCTTCTTTACTTAGTCAATTTTGTACTGAAGCTGTTAAGAGAAGAAGAAATCATTGCGTAGAAAGTCTTGCTTACTATCTCCTCCATCTAAGTTATGTAAGAGGAAAAGAGGGAAAAGCTTACTTTTAGGTAGTGGCCTAAGCACTAAGATGCTCCAATCATGCTACTCAGATGCTTAACACATGCAAGTCGAACCTTTGTTTTTGAAGTTCGATAGAGAAGGGGAAGAAGCGGGGTAGAGGAATTGGTCAACTCATCAGGCTCATGACCTGAAGATTGCAGGTTCGAATCCTGTCCCCGCCTAATCAGTGGAACATTGTTCACCGGGATAGAAGGCCGGTCCCAACCCGTCTACAAAATGGGGCTAGTGTTCAGTCTTGGTTGGTTCCACCTCTTTGCAGGGTGATGACACCAGTAGCTCTTACGCACAGATGACCATTTCTTAGACTATTGAATTCCAACTTAGAGCTCATCTCCTTAGTGTCAAGTGGCTTTCACTGCTTCTACTCTAAACTACTGTGTGCCTATTTTCCGCTTTTCACAGTCAAAGTCAAAGGTTTGTTGGTGGCAAGATCGGCATGCCTTCTAGTTGTAGTTGAATTTATGCGCACCTGAACTACCCATATTCGTCTATTTACGGGCTTGGACTCAATAGTCAATCAATTCGTTGTTCCGCTTTCGATCACACGCTTCAACTATTTGTTTATAAATGGAAAGTGCCTATAAATTAGTTCCAAGAGATCAGCTGTTCACGTCAGGAGTAGAGGCCGTTCAGGATGTACTTGAATTTCCTTTTTTCGTCGAGATTGGGTTGGTGTTCAGTGTACCGCTTGTTACGCATATGCTTTGCAAGCCTACATAGGGTACAATATCGAAAGAATGCATTGGATGGATGCCCGGGCATTGAGAAGTAAGGACGCTTTCAGAGGCGAAAGGTCATGGGGAGATACCGTCTGTGATCCACGGATCTCCGATCGGGAAATCTTATCCAAGCTTCGTGGCTAGTCTGTGCTCTTTGGACTTTTCAAACATAGCGAAGTGAGACATCTTAGTAGCTAAAGGAAGCGTAATCAACCGAGACCCCGTTAGTAGCGGATTGGGGGTTTGAAGAAAAACAAACACGAAGCTTCGTTCCTCAGCAAATTGTTCACTTCTTTTTCTCCAGGTTTCATTCGATTTGTTGTGGATTGGATGATGGAAAAACCAGCAAGCCACGGCTTTAAAGCTTACCTTATTTAGAAAAGGACAAAGGGCTTTTTTTTATAGATGTTGAGGTTGAGTAAGGGGGGCGGAGCTTGAAGAGCGAAGCGAGCCTCGCTAGACTACAACCGTTTTTCAGCAGCATGCTACGGTCTAACGACCCCCTAACCTATGTTGGGGCGAAAACTCCAAAATCCAAAACGTTGGTTAGGGTTCCAAACCTTTCTCTATAATAAGGTAAGCTTTCAAGTAGCCGCCCTTGAAAGGAGCGGGCGCAATGAATTGTAATTGTGAAAAGATTGGTAGATCTGGCCAAAGAAGGTGATAGCTCTGTAGATTCGTTCCCATGGTTCGATCCTTCCCAGTAAAACACAGCGTGTTCGAATTCTGATCGCTTTTACGCGAGAAAGGGGGACCACCCTTTAAGCCTAAGTATTCCTCAATGACCGATAGCGTACAAGTACCGTGAGGGAAAGATTAAAAGAACCCTATCTAGGGAGTGCAATAGAGAACCTGAGATCCGATGCGAACAATCAGTCAAAGGAGAGGAGCTTAGAGCCTTTACTTTACGTAAAGCGCAGTCACTCTAACGACGAACCTTTTGCATGATGGGTCATCGAGGAAATAGGAACAGTGGCTTAAGCCATTAGGTGTAGGCGCTTTCCAGAGGTGGAATCTTCTAGTTCTTCTTATTTGACCCGAAATCGATCGATCTAGCCATGAGCAGGTTGAAGAGAGCTCTTACAGGCCTTGGAGGACCGAACCCACGTATGTGGCAAAATACGGGGATGACTTGTGGCTAGGTGTGAGAGGCCAACCAAGATCGGATATAGCTGGTTTTTCGCGAAATCTATTTCACTATAGCGTATGATGTCGATGGTCCGAGGTAGAGCACTCAATGGGCTAGGGTGGCCTCATTTCGCCTTACCAACCCCAGGGAAACTCCGAATACAGGCCTAGCCCGTTTGTACAGATAGACTTTTTTGGTGCTACGATCCAAAGTCGAGAGGGAAACAGCCCAGATCGTACACTAAGGTCCCTAAGCAATCACTTAGTGGAAAAGGAAGTGACCGAGCGATGACAACCAGGAGGTGGGCTTGGAAGCAACCATCCTTTGAATAAAGCGTAATAGTTCACTAGTCTAGCTCCATGGCACCGAAAATGTCTCAGGCTCAAGTGATTCCCCGAAGCGAAGAGACCTTGAAAGCTTCTTTTTCAAGTGTCAGTAGCAGAATGTTCTGTCAATCGGGGAAGGTTTTTGGTGACAAGACCTGGATATATCAGAAGTGAGAATGCTGACATGAGTACCGAAAAAACATGTGAAAAAAAAAAATCGTCTGCCAGTGGAAGGTTTTTTGCGTTCAGTCAATCTACGCTGAGTGAATCGGTCCCTAAGGAACCCCCGAAAGGGCTACCATCCGATGGGTACACGAAAGTGACGAAGTTGCTTTGACTACAGAACCATGCCTGTCTGTTGGAGCGAATTGGATAATCGGATCGAGGGCTGCCCCCTCTTCCTCTCACTCTCTTTTCCCTAATATGAACCTTGAGTCATCAAAGCCTTTCTGACTCGGCCTTGCCTGGTTGCCCTACGCGACTAGTGCTTCAAAAGGCGAAACTCTCGGTCGTAGTTTGGCGACCTATCTTCAGTAGGGGGCTTTAGTCTTTTGATTAGGGTAAGGGTCGCGAGAGAGAAGATAGTACCACCGTGCCATAGTCACGAGTCTTTTTATAGTCGCGACGGTTGTCATAGTCATCAAGGTTGAAAATTCCAGGAAAAAACTTCGAATTGGGAGGACGATCCTCCCGGTGAACTGACCGTACCTCAAACTGACACAGGTGAACAAGTAGAGTATATTAGGGCGCTTGAGAGAACCATGTCAAAGGAACTCGGAAAAATGACCCTGTAACTTCGGGAGAAGGGGGGCTCTCCTATCTTTTGATTAGGAAAGCGGCACATACCAGGGGGTAGCAACTGTTTATTAAAAACACAGGACTCTGCTAAGTGGTAACACGATGCATAGAGTCTGACACCTGCCCGGTGCTGAAGATCCGAAAGAGAAGTGTTATAAGCTTTGAACGGAAGCCCTGATAAATGGTGGCAGTAACTCTAACAGTCCTAAGAATGCGAAATTCCTTTTCGCATAAGTAGCGACCTGCACGAATGGTGTAACGACTGCCCCGCTGTCTCCGACATGGACCAGTGAAATTGAATTTTCCTTGAAGATGCAGAGTACCAACGGCTACACGGTAAGACCCCGTACACCTTACCTATAGCTTCACAGTGACAACCTTAATCGAATGTGTAGGATAGGTGGAAGGTGGTGACACACAACGACCAATCTTGAAAGACCACTTTTTCGTCTAAGGATGCCTAACCATCGCACAGATTATTCGGAGGGAGGCGGGACACTACGAGGTGGGTAGTTTATCTGGGGCGGATGCCTCCTAAAGAGTAACAGAGGTGTGCGAAGGTAGGCTCAAGCTAAGATTCTGCTCGTGAGCGTAATGGTATAAGCCTGCCTGACTGTGAGACCGACTGGCCGAAAAGAGATGAAAGTCGGCCATAGAGATCTGGGAGTCCCGTGTAGAATGGCTCTTGCTCAACGGATCAAAGGTACACTGGGGATAACTGGCTGATAATTCCCAAGAGCTCTTATCGATGGAGTCATATGGCACCTCGATGTCGACTCATCACATCCTGGGGTTGAAGAAGGTCCCAAGAGTACGGTTGTTCGCCGATTGAAGTGGTACGTGAGTTGGGTTTAGAACGTCGTGAGAAAGTTCGGTTCCTATATACCGTTGGTGTTAAAGGGAGAACTGCGAGGAGCCAACCCTAGTACGAAAGGACTGGGTTGGGCTAACCTATGGTGTACCGGTTGTTAAGCCAATAGCAGCGCTAGGTAGATAAGTTGGTATGGAAGAACTGCTGTGCAGCGGGAAATCCTTCTCTATACAAGCTCTCGGACGAGGTTTTTGAACAGAACTTCGATAGGCGAGAGGTGTAACACTGCGAGGTGTGAAGCGATCTCGTACTAAACGAAACGAGTTTCACTTTCCATAACAAAAATGAAAGAAAGTCAACTTATTTCTTTTAGTCTGGTTGGATTTGCTGTCCTCGAAGACTGCAATTAGGCCCCTACTGATGATAGGATTTATTCAAAGCAAAGTCAATGGTCCCTTCTCCGCTACGAGAGATGCTAGAAGAAGATAAGCACTCCGATATATCTTTGATAAATAGAGTAAAGGAGTAACCTTATAGAGAGTAGTAGATAGTAGGTATTGTAACCTTGATAGGACAGATCTATTGATATTCTATGCTTGAATAGTAATGGAAAAGCATGGAGTAAAGGAGGATTCCGATAAAGGAGTGAGTTAAGATAGCCATAGCTATAGTCAAAGTGGATAGATGCCTATAAAACCACTAGGAGAAGCGTATCGGATGATGGATCCGGAAACTTCCAATTCTATAAGCTGGGGAAGAGCCCTAAATAGGAGGCTTCTAGCTTACCATCTATAGTAGGCCTCGAAACCTTTCCATATTCTTCGTTCTTCTAGTCCAGGTGAAATACCATCATAAAGGGGAGCCTGAAGTAGGAGTCCCGGAAGAGGAATCAACAACGGAAGGTGAAATCGGCTGATGGAAGGCAATGAAATAGGTGCAGAAAGCAGGCCATCTGAAGGAGGAGTACCAGTGGATAGAGAAGGCAATTCCAGTTCCACTATCGGATTCTGGGCATGAAGCCTTTACAAGGGCTGACGAAACTAGCGCAAGAAAATCGCACGTAGAAGGGAGGGCCAGATTTCACTTATAATGAAAGTAATGTATTTCAATTCCATGAACAGGTTTAGAGTAGTCAATTCAAGACTTATAGTAGGACTTTCTCTACCGGGAGATGGTTTAGCGCGAGTAGTAGGAAGGGGAGGCATCAAGTCAAATATTTCCCTCTTAAACTCCGTCCAACAAGAGGAAATTCCATAGCTGATTCCTTGACATCTACAGTGAGAGGACTCTGACAGGTTCCTAGAAAGACTTTCACACAAGGAGGGGTAACGAATGGTTTAGCAGGAGCTGAATAAGTCTCGGAAGTTATCAGTGTAAAGGCTTCACCGGTCAGGCATTCACACACTGTTCTTTCTTTAGTTGTTGTATCGGAAAGTCCTCTTAATTCAACTGGAAATAGTTTATCGGTAGCGGAAGTAACTGAAAAATAGTAGAATAATCCACTCCAGCTGAGCTATAAAGATCCCTTTCCTGCCTCAGGATTAGAATCATAAACTCCAGATTCTTCGGATGTCCCAGGAGCTGCAGAAATGGATGCTTTAGCTGTTGAGGCGAAGAAGGGAATTGAGGTAAGGCTGGCATAAGAGAATGGAGTTACTGAGCGAATATTCAAACGTCTATTTATGTGAGAACTTTTTGCCACTTTGGTTGACACCACCTTACCCTTAGTCAGTAAGAGAGGGTGGTGACTATTAGATAGGGACTCCGGAAGTTCATGGAAAGAGGTTACTGGATGACAGGTTCGATTACGGAGAAGTCAATAATCAAAGATTATGCGGAGGGTCCAGCAGTAACTAATTACCCAAGCAGAAGGACAATGACACTAGCTAACCAACTGAGAGAGTCAAATAGATAGATGAATTACTTGCTAAAGGAAAGGAAATAAGTGGAATAAGACTCAGTTTCAGTTCATCACAGGGATTCGGAAGTAGCCGTATTTGATGATATTGATGTTTCAAAGTAACTTCCAGAATTTGGCATTGATCATAAGGACAGAAGAAGATAGGTAGCTTTCCGCCCTAACTAACACATCTAAATCTTAATACGATGCAGCTCGTCCTGATCTGTCTCCGGTCGTAACTAAGATAGATCGATTAATCTCTGAGAAGTCCTAAAGAGGAAGTCATCTATTGAGGACAGGACTAGGCAGACGGAGGTCTAGGAGCTTGAATAGCTTACTGAATTACCTCAGTAAGGCCTACATCTTCCTCAGTAAGGCCTACATCTTCTCTTGAGTCTATAGGAAAGATCAGGGCAGATATGCCCTGGAAAGCAAGAAATCCCTACATCCAGTTATTCTTTAGGGTAAAAGGCTGGTTTAGCTTAACAATTGATAGATTGCGTTATATTGTCCGCTAAAAGCATTCTGTCCTGATGGTTTAAAAACCTTAAAAGACGGCAGTTATCACCTTCTAACGAAGTAGTGAGGTTGGCAGAGAATACACTAAAGATCTTCTAGCTTCTAAAAGAAGAAATTCTCACATGCCTTTATTTTAAAGTTTCAGATTCCATTCCAAGGCAGCTTTTCTTTAGTCCTCAGAATATGACTCTTTAGTATGTTACCAGGGGCTGAGCTCAATAGCAACTTACTCAAAGACTGCGGCTACTTTACCCTCAGTATGTTCCTACTGTTCCTAGAGTGAGGATAGGGGAATCCCCGGTGGTAAGGAATCCAAATAGAATCCAAGGGAATAGACATCCTTGCTGCCGAACTTCTCAGAAGAAGCTGCCTGTAGAATGTAGAAAAGAAGACTAGCCTTTCGATTTGAGTATTAGAAATAGAATGCCTTTGTTTATACTTCTAAGGAAGGGCTTTTCTTTTGTAACTACCTAATCCCCCTGATCGATGTTTTCACCTTACTTAAACTAGAGAGCAGATGATGGAGGGGGAGGCCGGGCTTTCGCCTTTAAAGGTATAATTTGTGATGTCATAGGCACGAGTCAAGCAACCTTTGAGTAAGTACTCCCGGTCTATACCTTGGCTTAAGTATCTTGCCAGGTATGCTAAGCTACCTATCCCTAAAGAGAATAGGCATCTTGTTACGGATAAAACTACGTTTAAGAAAGAACGATCATATGATCTCCAGAAAATGCATTAGAAAGCTCTATAGAGGTACGCAGTTACTCCACCGATAGGAAAATGGGAGAGGGATTGATAAAACTGAATTATGATAGCTCAAGTTCAGTGAGTTTTAGGTATTGGTATTGAGAA
Organism: Nicotiana benthamiana; assembly: GCA_034376525.1. Classification (NCBI taxonomy): domain Eukaryota; kingdom Viridiplantae; phylum Streptophyta; class Magnoliopsida; order Solanales; family Solanaceae; genus Nicotiana; species Nicotiana benthamiana. The sequence goes on along the minus strand of JAXGFW010000030.1, from coordinate 248,751 downwards.
GAAGAAGGCTTTTTCTTTCTCTTTTATTTTTGTCCCGGAGTAATTCTCCATTCCAATTTGGAATAGCAAGCGTAAGCGCAGGAGTTTTCTTGCTCTCGCTATCGTACCTCAGCCTTTCCCCAAGCACTAACTAAGCCTTCATCCTCTCCCTATGCTCTTCCTGCGCTGTAGCTTAAATCCTCTCGCTATCGTTAAAGCAACTATGTACCTTTCAGTCGGTACAGTGTCTTTCGCTTCCCTTACTCCACTCTTTTCTCCTTTTATGGAAAGAAAGAGCTTTGTAAAGCGATTCATATCGATTACTTAGCGCCCTCTTCCCTGCTAGTATCCCTGTCCCATTAAGGTTAGGTGGGGAAATGGAACTTAAAGAAATACTGCTTGAGAATATAGGTCTACTTATTCTGCTGGCTTGGTTGAACTGGCTAACCCTGCATTGCTTTCAAATGAATGCCTTTTACTATTGTTACTTCCCTCTCAACTTGCCATTGGACTTGTAAAATTCCCACATACGATTCGTAAACAGACAGGCTTGACCTGGCCCTCAGAGTGTCTTATAATAAGATAGTCATAATAGTCTAGTGCTAAGGCCTAAAAAGAAAATGAGCAAAATCTTCCTCCTTCAGGCGTGGCTTAGCATTAGGAAGTTCTTATAGAATGCATTGTGAGGGAGAAGACAGAAGCAACTGACATAATGAATGTCCGAGGAGTCAATGAGTGCCTCACTTTAGAGTAAAGGAAGACGAATCCGCGAAAGGAAAGGTAACTGAAAGCGTATCTGCTTTAGGACTTGAAGGATTTTCTGTTCTGTCCTTCCTGAGTACGAGAGGCGTAACGATCTGGGCACTGTCTCGGAGAGAGGCTAGGTGAAATAGAACAGTCTGTGAAGATGCGGACAACCTCCACCTGGACAGAAAGACAGATTGAAGCTTAACTGTTCCCTGGGATTGGCTTTGGGCTTTTCCTGCGTAGCTTAGGTGGAGGGTGAAGAAGGCCATACTTTTGACTGCAACTCAGACACACCTAATTCAGATAAACTAGGAACTAAGACTCGTATCTTTGACATATGAAGATGCCCTAATCTACGATGCCATAACTCGACTTCATTATAAGATTCTTCAAGGCCTGTGTGGAGAACATAAGACCATATGTCTCAAGGATGTTTTATAGAGCTCCTTGTCCTCACGTGCACTCCCAAGGATCCCCCCGTCCTCGGGTCCTAAAAAAGACACCGATCAGAGACGAAAGTTACAC